>OX243955.1:3452500-3632500 GCA_945859745.1 Synanthedon formicaeformis | reverse complement strand
TGATCATCGATATATCGATTTACATCTGCGTGATTTGTTATTAAGAAATGAACTCAAGTAAACTATAAGTATTAAATTAATTTTAACGTTTATTCGTGTAGAAACTATTTTTTTTTAAATAAGTGTATATGAAAAGAAAGTTTAAATTTTCTGAAGTCTTCTGTTACGGGCTTAGTTTAATCAACAGTTAAATCCTCATAACAGCAAATCAAGGAACTATAGTTGTTTTGGTAATAAGGTTCACTTTTGTTTACTTGTTTGTTATGAAAAGAAACGCGTGTTGACTGAAAGGTGATTTTATTGCAACTGAAAAATGTTAGGCTTGTAACATCTATTTAACCGTGCATTCACACATGCATATGTCTCTTGCATTCGTTCACGCACACATTGATAACTAACTGAACATACCGCCCACCAAGGACTCTCGAGGTCCTTAAAAGTTAAACGAATTTATACATAGAAAAGTTGTGGACTGTATACAAAGAAAAGATGGGCGATGCTTCTAACATTCTCGCAAAATTTTAATTAGTTACATCAATTGGTAATAAACATAATTTTGAGAATGATCGTTGTGTCACACTGTCTCCACTTTTTACACTGTACACTCTAGTTACACCGTCAGGACCGGGATGCTTCTTCACAATACGGCCCAATAACCACTTGCCAGGAGGAAGGTTCTCATTTTTTATTAGGACAATTTGTCCGATCTCCAATTCTTCTACTTTCCTCTGCCATTTTGGACGTTGTTGCAACCGAGATAAATACTCGCTCTGCCATCGACGCCAGAAATCACCCACTAACTTTTGCATGTGTTGCCATCGGGACAGGCGACTCATGGGAATGTCTTGAAGGTCTGGAGCAGGCACAGTGATAGGTGCTTCGCCAATTAAAAAGTGTCCTGGTGTCAGTGGTAGCGTTTGATCGGCATCAGTAGGATCTAAAGGACACAGCGGTCTAGAATTTAGGCATGCTTCTATTTGACATAGCAGTGTAGTCATTTCTTCGTAAGTAAGATTGCATGTCAGTATTCTCTTCATGTGATGTTTCATTGATTTTACTCCTGCTTCCCATAATCCGCCCATGTGAGGGCTGTAGGCGGGTATAAAATGCCATTGTGTGCCATCCAGGGCAAGGGATTGAGCGATCTGGCCATCAAACTCCAGTTTTGCATTGGTCCAAGCAGCAACCAGTTCCTTGTTGGCGCCAACGAAATTTCTTCCTTGGTCACTCCAAAGATGGGCACATTTTCCACGTCTGGACACAAATCTCTTGAAAGCTCCGATGAACGCTTCTGACGTCAAATCGCTGACCAATTCTAAGTGTATTGCTTTGGTGGACATACAGATGAAAATGGCGATGTAGGACTTAGTCACTTTAGCTCCTCTACCCTTTGTCATTAGAATTTGATAAGGTCCAGCAAAATCCACGCCGCTGTTCAGGAAGGGTCTAGCAGGCGTGACCCTCACTCGTGGTAAGTCTCCCATCAGCTGTGATTTTGCAGCAGCACTTTGCTTGGCACAGGTAAGACATTCTCTAATCTTCAACTTAACGACCTTCTTCGCTTTTAAAATCCAAAATTTTGATCGGAGATAGGATAACATCAAATGGCAGCCACCATGTAAGGTTTTTAAATGTGCATCGGCAACAACGAGCGCCGTGAAATCACTTTCAGTGTCTAAAATTACAGGATGTTTGCTATCTTCATTAAGATCAGAGTGACGTAACCGGCCGCCCACCCTGAGTATACCATCTGCATCCAGGTAAGGTAACAAAGCTTTTAAATTACTTCCTTCTTTAACTCTTTTATTACTTTTCAAATACTGCATGTCTTCCTTAAAACTTTCTTTCTGTGTTAACTTTATGCATGTTTTTAATGATTCGTCTATTTCCTTTGTAGTGATAGCTGTGATAGTTTTTTCTTTATTTTGTAGTGTTTTCCATTTCAAAAACCTTTTACAGTAAACTATTACTTTAAGTAGCTCTTCTAGTGTTTCAAAATTATTAAATCTTTTTGATAAATTTTCTTCTTTGTATTCTACACGCATATTAACTTGTATGACTTCTTTCTTTTCCAGGTTTGTAGATATGTTCGGCGGTCTATTATATTTAATTTCTCCAGTTCGTAGCCATTCTGGGCCCTTCCACCATAACTCATCTTCCTTTAGGTCTAGAAGATGTGTCCCTCGTGATGCTATATCAGCAGGGTTGTCTTGTGATTGTACGTGGTACCAATTATGATTTCCAATTTGTTCTAGGATTTCTACAACTCTGTTTCTCACGTAAGTATTCCATCTAGTAGGATCACCAAAAAGCCAGGACAGTACAATGGTTGAGTCTGTCCACGCAAATATCTGACCAGCTGATATTTTCATTGCTTCCTTTATTTGCTTCAGAAGCCCAGTCAGTAAAACTGCGCCGCATAGTTCTAGGCGAGGTAAGGATTTGGCTTTAGTAGAAGCCACTCGAGTCTTAGCTGCGATAATTGATGTTTGTACAGCACCTCCCGCCGTTCGCACTCTCAGGTAAGCAACTGCAGCGTACGCTCGCATAGATGCATCACAGAAGCCATGAATTGTGACATTTGACATCACTTCTTCGGTCGTATGCAGCCATCTACTTATTTGAATTTGAGGTAAGTATTTAAAGCTGTTTCTTAAGTTCATCCACTGTATAGCGGTTGCTTGTTCCACTTCTTCATCCCATGCCAATCCTAGTAGCCATAGTTTTTGGATCAGTAATTTGGTAGGCAATATTGCAGGTGCCAACCAACCAAGTGGGTCAAATAAACGTTGGATATCAGCTAATACTTTTCTCTTCGTGATAGGTTTACATACATCAGGCATGTTAAATGTATAATGGAAGATGTCTTCTCCCATGTTCCAGTGTAAACCTAATGCTCGTATACTGCCATCTAGGGTGATGTCTAGGTTTACATGAGAACTTATTAGTGATGGTTCAAAGTTCTTTAAGAAGTCGGCGTTGTTTGAGCACCACTTTTGTAATTTGAAACCTCCCTTTTGTAAAATTGAGTCCACGTCTTTGGCAGCGTTGATAGCATCTTCAAGTGTGTCTTTGCCTGACATCAAATCGTCCATGTAAAAGTCTTGTTTGATAATTTTCATAGCATCGGGATGATTATGGCCTTCATCTTCTGCCACTTGATGTAATGTTCTTACGGCTAGGTAGGGAGCAGAAGCGGTCCCGAATGTTACTCTCATTAGTCGGTAATCTTTTACAGGTTCGTCTTTGTTTTCACGCCAAAGGATTCGTTGCAAATCACTGTCTTCTTTGGTGACGATAATCTGGAGATACATCTTCGTAATGTCAGCCACAAAACAAACCCTCTTCATACGCCATCTCATTATCAAGCTTCTCATGTCATCTTGTAACTGTGGTCCTATAAGGAGTTCATCATTGAGAGAGACATTGTTTGTCCCCTTTTGCGAAGCGTTGAATACTGTTCTTACTTTAGTGGTCTCTTTATCTTCTCTTACAACTGCGTGATGCGGTAAGTACACAGCTGGTTTGTTTAAGTCTTCTATTGGTACATGTTGCATATGATTCATTGTTTGATATTCTTGCATGACGGTTTGGTATGCTTGCTTGAGTGGTAAATTTGTTTCTAAACGTCTTTCTAACTGTATTAGTCTTCTCATTGCTATTTCTCTTGTGTTTCCTTGTGTTGATAAAAGTGCTTCTGTTTTCTTAGGTAAGGTCACAATATACCGTCCATCTTCTGTTCTGGTAGTAGTAAGTCGATAAAATTCTTCACATTTCTTCTCTTCTGGTGTTAATGTTCTTTTCTCATCTCGGTCTAATTCCCACATTTGTTTTAGCATATCATCTAGATCCAGATTTGCATGCATTGTAATAATTTCATCTTGTTGGTAGTTCTGGATACTTCCAAATAGAATCCAACCCAGATAGGTATTGAGAGCACGTGGTGTACCTGGGGGACCCTTGATTACTTCACCCTTCAAAATCTCTGCAAACACATCTACACCCAGCAGCATATCTACTAATCCGGGGTGGTTGAAACTTGGATCAGCTAGAGGAAGACCTTGAAGGTGTGGCCATGTGGTTGTTGGTATTGTTCGTGACGGTAATTGTTCGCAAATTTGAGTTGAAATAATATACACCTTAATCTTGAGCTTAAAACTTGAATCGTGTCTTGATAGAAGTTCTACATCTGCTGCTTGGTTTACAGGAGTCTTCGTTAACCCAACACCTGTCATCATGCCTTTGACAGCAAATCTCTTGAGTCGTAGCGCTTGAGCAGCTCTTTCGCTGATGAACGACGCTTGTGCACCAGGATCTATTAGGGCCCGAAGCATTGTACTATGTCCTGCTTGGTCTCTCACACACAGGAGGGCTGTGGCCAATAATGCTGTTGACTGCGAGGAAGTGAAGTGTGGTGGTAGCTCGATGCGTTGATTCGCCGTGTTAGCCGAAATGATTTCAATCTGGTTGTGGTGAGTTTGCATATTGTCTGGTTGATCGGGTGACGTCATTGTTGCTTGATGTAACATGGTGTGATGACGTTTGTGGCACGTACGACAAGACATGCTAAGTTTACATTTCTTAGCGGCATGTCCTGGAGCCAGGCAATTGAAACACAGATTTACTTTCTTCGCATAATCACTTCTTTCCATCGGATTCATTTTTGCAAATTCCTTGCAATGGCACAAAGTGTGGTTATCGTGGCATCTTGGGCAACTTCTAGTTTTAACAGGAACTGCTGTGGCGACGTGTACCATGTACTCTCGACTTCTTGCTGTTTTTTCTTTTATGGCTGGCGCGACCATTTCTAATGCGCGATATTTTGATGTTAAAAAATTATGCAGGTCTTCCCACGTAGGTAACTTTTCTGGATCCCCTTGGTAAATATGCTCTTCCCACGCGCGGTGTGTGTCTGGATCTAAATTATGTACTGTCATATAAATTAGTATAGGATCCCACGAATCAGTCGGAATTTTTAAATTACCTATACTGTGTATGCATTCTGAAGTGGTATCTATTAAAATTTTAATGTTACTCGCTGTTTGCGCCGGTATTCTTTTTTGAGCAAACAAACGTTTCAAAAGGGTCTCCAGAATAACCCGTTTGTTTCCATATCGATTTTTTAATATGCTCCAAGCTTGCTCGTAATTTTCGTCCGTATTGGGGATATGTTTTAACAGCGATGCCGCCTCTCCAATGACGCTCAATTTAAGGTAATGCAGCTTTTGAACTTTCATCAATGATGTGTTGCTATGCACCAAGGATACGTACAGGTCATGGAAAGCAGGCCACTCTTCGTATGCCCCCGCAAACGTCGGTAACTGTATTTGGGGTAATCTTACAGTCATGCCTTCATTCGTTGTACTGTGACTGGGTACGCTGACCTGACTGACTTCTTGAACCTCCTGTGTAGGTGGTTTATTCTGGGATAACAAATCCATGTACTCTGTTTTAGTGCTTGATGTAGAACGACTTATGTATCCGGCTCGATATTCGACCATATGTTTTGGTAATAAGGTTCACTTTTGTTTACTTGTTTGTTATGAAAAGAAACGCGTGTTGACTGAAAGGTGATTTTATTGCAACTGAAAAATGTTAGGCTTGTAACATCTATTTAACCGTGCATTCACACATGCATATGTCTCTTGCATTCGTTCACGCACACATTGATAACTAACTGAACAATAGTCTTGGCGGTGTTTCCTTAGCCTGTCTGATGACCTTTATATAGAAAAATATTAACAGTGACCGATGTGCGCACAGTTAATTTAGTATGCTAGTTAAAAAGTCTTCTTAAATTTTTAGAACATTTATATTGAAAAATAATGTCTCATAAGATATAATTATAAGCAGTATAACACATGAAATCGGCATTGCTATTATATGTCAGCCAGGCGTTTGATTAATATTTTTAGATTTGATCCCTTGGGATCACTACCTTTTTCTGGATAAATGTTCCCCTATATCATTTCCTGTATCCCTTAATTTATGCTGACATGACTTCTGACGTCAGCCCTATTTTGCTAATTAACGAGTGACTTGCAAAAGTTACAATCAGGGCACATTTGAGAATAATAAATAGATTCTCAAATAATACATTTTTTTGTGACGGAAATGCGTTCTGAGTGATATTTTATGTCAGTACGTCATTTGGTCATTGAAATGGAGGTAGCAACCGAAATATATAAATTGCAGAGGTCACACGCGGCCCGAGGCAGTCTCATCCATTATTCAGAGATATCGGTCAAGTCGTACAACCACGGCCGTCCGACTCGATTCCTGTTAATGGAGATTAAGTGTTTATTGACATTTCCTTCTCTTCACTCACTAGAGGAAGCTCTAGTTAGATAACGCTTAGGAAATTCAATCTACTAACTTTGTATAATTATTCTTGTTTACATTTTGTCAACACATTTTGTCATGATTCATTACACAAGGTGACAATTTCAGTCATTTTTAAGTTGTAACATGTTCTACTTTATATGACTAATTCTTTCTTCATGATAATAGGCAGTGCAAGCAGGTAACATCAGAATCTGCTTAAGTCTAAGGAAACATCTGGTCAGATAACAAAGGTGCCAAAGATAACACCAAAGCAAGGAACCACCAAAGTACGCAAGTGCGCTGCCGCAGGATATGGAAATGTGTTCCGGAAATCTCTCACTCACGAAACACAATATTAAAAAAATCAACGAACGTTACCATGAGGATTAAATCGATGGATATTACTCGTAAGTTAGTTAGCCCATCCATTTATTTTCTAAATACCTCTTACACAACTATTAATCGTTTTGGCAATTAGCAACGCAACCACAGAATATAGGTATATACTTATAAATATACATAAACATATATTTGCATACTCCCAGGCCAGGGGTATATTACGAAATTACGAATCATACGTGTTGCAAACGAAATGCGATTACGAACAGTAATTAAATATAAGGAACTTGGTATTATTAATATAAAGAAATAATATAATACCTTAGCTTAGTAGCTAAACCAAAACCCATAAACTAGCGAGTTAGTTATGTATGTATTTGTTATGTTAGTTAGATAGATAGATCCAATCTTAACGGTAATAAGATTTTGCTACGGCCCGCAGCCACCGCTAATTGTAATTTTATTTAATACTAGCTGGTCTATAGCCTTCCTCGATAAATGGACTATCCAACACAAAAATAATTTTTCAATTCGATCGAACACAGCTCTTGAGATTAGCGCGTACAACCAAACAAACAATCAAACTCTTCAGCTTTATATATTGGTATAAATAGATTTAAAAGTCCTCCGCCGCGTCTGTCTCGCGATAAACTCAAAAACTACTTTTCTTTTTACCAACGGATATAGTAGATAGAGTGGTCAGTGGTACAACTGGACAGGACAACTGGTATGGTACTATGGTAGTTTGTCTGGTACTACATAATACATAAGTCTAATCTAACTGGTTCTCGGTCTCGACTTCTCGTAGTTCTCGTATATAATTTACAGTTACGCGGGCGAAGTCGCGTGCCGTGCAATGCGTATGCAACAGCTAGTCAGTCAGCTGTCAGCTAGCTAGGTAGGTCACTGCCACTGGTCTGGCTCAGGTCAGCTAGTTTTTAACTTTTTATTTTTATCAACCGACGAAAACGAAAAAAAAACGGAGGAGGTTCTCAATTTCTCATAGTTCTCTTCTCAATTATCTCAATATCAATCTCACTCAAATCTCAATTCGATTTTCGATTAGGAGTGAGGCGTATTTATCGTAACAGGTAAAAATAACAGATATTTTAAAGGAACAGGTTGGAACTGTGACGTCTTAGCCGATTTAACTGTTCCTGTTAATTTTATCTGTGGTTCTATCATGTTTGTACTAGGAACAGGTGAACAGTTAGATACTTCCATAGATCGAATATGAAAGTATCCAACTGTTCACTGTTCACCTGTTCCGGAACAAGCTGTCTCTCATTCAATTTACCTTAGTTAAAAAGAGATACACCTATTACAGCCGATGGCGTTCGGAAACTCGAACAATATTTTAATGTAACAAGCAAAAGGGTTGCTAGTATGCAATACATATTATTATATCTATTAAAATAAAATTAATAATAAAGCTGAACCTGAACATTATAACGTAGATTAAGTTCACGTTCATATTTATTTTATTTTATTAACGATATATATATATATATATATATATATATATATATATATATATATATATATATATATATATATATATATATATATATATATATATATATATATTGCGTAATAGCGCAAAAAGATAATGAACTATGATTACAGTAATGTATCCGAACGTAAATTTTATGTCAATCAATATTATGACAGTGACATTTCAAAATTCAAATATTTTAATTCAATTTTAAATTTTTCATTCGTATTTCGTTTATTGATTTTCTTTTTCTTGAGTAAATTAATTTTTCATATTTCATTAAAAAAAATTGTCCTTAAATGTTTTTATGTGTTTGTGTAATTAAGAATAACTGTAAATATCTAGTTAGTTTAGTGCCTTTGTTTAAGTCCCTAGTAGTGTAAACCATATTTGTACCTAACCTAATGACTAGTTTCAGTATTAGTTTAAATTATAAATCTGACAGTCCTAAGCCTGTAAAATCATGGAGATTTTTCAGTCCAATGTGTCAAATGTGTGTTACATGTATAACATGTGGTAGCAGTAGTGAAACAAGAACAGGTTTGGAACAGGTCATCAAGTAAATACTATCTTGTAAAAAATAACAGGCTGTTCTTTAATAACAGGTAAATGGAACTGTTATTTCGATGTCACCGGAACAGTTGGAACAGGTTCCCAATTTTACCTAGTACAGCCCACTACTATTTTCGATTCGAATTTCGACGTGTATATATTTTTTTTTTATGTATGACTTTTTATTATTATTATTATTTATATTTAATTTATATTATAGATAGAGTCCCCTTTGATACAGTTAAGTACCGGAAGACTTCAAAAAATACAGGATTCGAACCCGGGACTAATCATTTAAGACTAATCACCATAACCAAGGAACGCAATCTTGTGGATTGATGCGTATGTTTGACGCGGTACGTAACGATACGATGTTCTTTTTCAAGACGGCGCCCTCTGTTGGTGAAGTATGAAACTGTTATCTCGTCTAAACAGGTGGCGCCACCGTCGCGTCGTCACAGCTTATTATTTAATTTCAAGCATATATCGGTATATATTTGTATTACAAAAATTACTGTGCAATTTCCTGTACACAGACGATACAAGCAAAATTATTACAGGCGTAGACAAACGGCCGCCCTACACTTGAGCGTTCGCAGTGGTATGCACCGTTGAGTGGACCAATAATTGGTTCGCCTCTCCACTGAACAGCATTTCAGCGTGATTGGAATGCGTTATAGGTACATGACCAAGTCATATTTGTTCATCAGCGAACCATGTCTTCGAGGGTAGGTATAATTATATTTTTCTTTTTGGTTCTTGGTTCTTATTGCAAATTATAATCCTACTATAAGAATTGCGTATTTATTAAACAATAGCGACCCGCTCCCGGCTTCGCCCGCATCCGATTGCTACAAAACTTCATAGGATTTCCTGCTGGACTAATCTGAAGATTGTCTGAAAGTTTCATCAAAATCGGTTCGTTTTGGAGTCCATACATACATACATATACACACACGTCGACTTTAATATATAAGAAGAAGAAGACTATTCTTCAAAAGCGCGTTCCGCTAGATCTTATTTTGATGCTTCGTGTCTCAGTATGTCTTTATTAAAGGTATTAGAAAAATCTAGACATACTTACCGAGCGTCCTAATTTAGCTTCCTAACTTTATAGGATAAAAAAATATCTTCACACATTCCACACAGCACCATCTAGTTCCAAAGTAAGCAAGTAATGCTTGTATTATGGATACCAGACAGTTGATATAATACATAGATTACTTTTTTTTTTTGTAAATACATACATATTATAAATACAAAACATCCATGACTCAGGTACAAAGGTAAAATGTTCACATAAAACATTTGCCCCTAGCGGGATTCGAACCCGCGACCGTTTGGTTAACAGCTAGGGTTACTAGCCACTAGACCAAACGTGTCGTCAAAAATAAAAATAACATATTTTAATTATTTTTTTACATATTTAAAAAATATACACTCAGACATTCGTTTGACATTCGTTTGTAAATACAGTCTCTTTCGCCGAGATCCTCCCCTCAGCACTTGTATTCCCTGATTTCCCAGTTCTCACCACGAGTCTTTCCACAGCGAGTAACAGACGGCGTCTATATTTCACTTACAGTTTTCTCATCACAACTCTACTTCTTTCAGAGTAACCAATTACACTAAAAATTAAGCAATGAAAGCGACCCACATTCAATAAATCTCTTTAAAATGTCCAACCCACCGTTTTAAATCCATTAAAACAATCAATCATGACCGTCTGTTTGCTTAGTCAGTTGCCGCTGACTTTCACGAGTTTTAAATTGGAATTCTAATAAAATGAGAACTCGCCGGGCCGGAAATTAAAAACAAAGAGAAGGAAGAGGAACGATTTAATTAGCGTCGATCAACAACTAGGTTCCTGTTTTCTCTCGTTTCAAATCATTATAAAGTGCTCTCAACAGCGCACATGTCCAATGCTCAAGTATTAATCGAATGATCTCGCTCTCTCTCTCTCTCTAACTCACTCACTCTCTCTTTCTTTAAAAGTACTAAAAGAGGGCTGAAAAGAGAAACAATCCCACCATACTCCCAATCGACTTTATTTTTTTCCGACATCTTCAACAATCATCGTCACATTTCAACAACATATTTTACATAAAACCTAAACGAATTATACACCTACACTTTCCTGAGCAATCAATTTTTTGATAGATGAAAACCGCTTGAAAATCTGTTCTCAAATTTTTTGAGATCATCACGAACATACCTAGGTATGTATAGAAAGACATACATAACATACATAAGTACATATAGAAAGACAAATGCAGACCCCGCTACTTTGTTTTATAATTTGAAATTTCAAACTTGCCCACAAATTAGGAAATTTGGAATCAATTCAATTAAACTCAAACAAAATAATTATAAAAAACTACAGACGTATTGATTGAATTTCAAAATTTCACTCAAATATTACGTTGACATGACATAAACCCACGTTCAAACCCACGCGGTGAGAAACAGCTTGAAATGTACAGCGGGGAGTTTGAAAAGCAATTGTTATATAATAAATCAACATAAACCGCTATAAAAGCGATGAAAGACAACATTTACATAAAAAGATGTCACATAAAAGAATGAATTGAGTGTATAAATGGGCGACACAATAAATATTTGAAACGTTTTGCAAATTCCTCGTCCATCATTCTTTTCCTTCAAATGTAAACATTTTCTTGCTGTCGGTGTACTAAGCGGTCTGATATTAAAATGTTCGCAGTTTGTTATTGTTTTCTGTTTCACTTTTGTATTTACATATTTCTGTGTTTTGTTTTCCGTCTTATATAACATTCCTCTGGTCCTTACCTATGTATTTTGATACTAAATGTGCAGTGGAGTGTTTTTGTACTAGGTTTTTGCTAAACGTTTTAATCCGTATGTACAATTAAGTATTTACAACAAAATTACTAAACATTGTGACCTTAAGCTTTACCATACGTAAAGTTAAGGTTAAGATTAAAAAATGGTTGTTCAGTCTTAAATACGACTATGTTGAAAAACTATTTAAATCAATTTAAAAACATAATATATCGATAGCCTCATTTTATATTCTAAATTTATTGTGTCATTTACTTTTATATGTACCTATTTATTATTAATTTAGTGTATATTTAGTAATTTATAATTTGTTACTATTAAAATTAATATTTTTATTTTTAATTTATTTTTTGATATTTATTTTAAATATCAAAAAATAAATTTTAATCAATTCATGAAGCACGCGATACAGGCTTGCAAGCCTAGTGTGTGTTTTCATGGCCAATTAAATGAAATATAATATGTTATTGTAAATAAATAAATAAAATAAAATAGGTATACCGCACGTTACTAAATAATATGTAATGCAGTGCAGGATTTAAGGGAAACTAAATTACTAATCAAATTTAATTCAATTACAAGTTGTCTATATGGTAAATCGAGTTAGTTACATTCCAGGTACAATACAATAAAGGAGAAATTAAACTTTAAGCTCAGCTTAGGGACCCTCGTCAAAGATATATCTGTCTCTGGGGATACGGCGTGGTCTTTGAGATATCTACTTGTTGGTGGCAAACCAACGAAGTCTCGAATAATTATTTATGTATCGTTCACTTTGGATTACATTTGAGATGAAACTTAAATTGATGGATTTTATTTAATATTTTGATTATAATATTAACCTGGTTAATAATTTATGATTTGGCTTAATTGCGGGGCAATCTATCCTAAAAAGAAACTATGTCAACTGTATATACATTTTAACCTAAAATGCCCTTGATTCACTTCACTTGCTTGCCATACTATCTTACTATACAACGCCTAAGTGACCTAATCTTGATATTAAACAATTTATAAATAATTTCTGTAAATATTTATATGGATTAATTAATTAATTTATTTATTTATTTATTTTTCAAAAGGTACACAAACAAAAAACTTATAATAGGTATAGGTAATACAAGGCAATTTTAAGGTATACAAAAATAAATTACAAAATAGAAATTGTGACGAATGACAACATATGCATAACTATAACAATTAATATAACATAAACTTAACTTAAATAAAATAAAATTATGACAAAAAGAGAACAAAATGAAAAGAAAAGAAAAACACTCAGTTAAATAGTATAGCTGTCAATTTACGCTTAATTTCTGTCGATTTACAATTAAATATATCAATATCAGCATCAGCACCCAACTCGCTGAACAACATTAATCACAAATTGATTCAAATATCGTTAGTTACATTGTGAAGTTCTCAAGGTTGAAAACTCAAGACTGAAAAGAATTTACAGGATTTTTTATTTACAATATAAAATCGAGAAAACACTGTTGTCCTTACAAACATTATTAAATAATAAATTAACATTTTTATTACATTTTTTTGGGGTATTATAACCTTTCAGATGATGCTTGGGGCTGAGCTGTGACGCTTATGTGTTAAAAATAATAACTATGTATGTATCACCTGGTACATAGACCGAACGTCGGTCGATTTTTCAAACTTTTTATCTTAGCTCGGAGACAGAGCGATTAGAAGTTTAAGATTGATGAATCTCCTACTTACCAAAGTATTTTTTCCAACATTTTTTTTAGACGAAGAGCTGGGAGCGGTGAGTCGCAAAATTAACTGACTTAAGTAACTACATTTTTGACAAAGATACAGTTTTATCAGTAACTTCTTGCCATTAATTTATGTCTGCCACTGGGTATGGTTGCCAAGTAATTTATTCGTTTAATAAAATACAAGAGACTCCATTGATAAATAGCTCATTTACTGAAAGAGATTAGCAATAAATTTATTCTTCCTCGCTTCTCATAACACGAACTAAGACATCATTTCCGGGTTTATTTATTTCTTGCTTAATTTAATTTTTATTAGACGTCAACTGAAAATTTTTTGATTTATTCGGGCTTCTAGGAGAATCAGGCAAAAAATATGTAGACAATAAATATGCAAAAATTTCACACATTCATCAAAAATATACCTTGATCATCGCCACACATAGTTGACAAAAATGTGAAGCCCGACACACACATACACACTCCTTCTCAGGTTTGGACATTTATGGAGGAAACACACGATCAATCATTTGACGTGGCTCCAAACGACTTAATTCAAATGGAGCGACACTAAACGTTGTACCCACACACGGTCAGTCCAATTTTCTGTCATTTATGCGATTGATCGGGGTCGAGTGACATTGACATGAGCTCTGATTCGGAAGCGCGGCAAGACGCCACGGCGTAGTGTTTCTACCAAGGAGGATAGAAATGTATTCTGTCCTCCTTGGTTTCTACACTAACGATCATTTGCTGCGATGAACTGACGTGACGCAACGGTGCGATTTGAAATCCAGTGTTTGACATTAAGCCATCAGTTTTTACCATTCACGATCAAATTTTGGCTTCACGTCAGTCAATTTGACGCGATGGACTGATCGTGTATTTCGTCCATTACAGAGAGTTTCTTCATAGAATCCAAAAATGTACGAAAAACAAAGCTCAAATGCAAACGAAAAAGTATTGTTTTAATATTTTAATGTTGGTAGCTGAAATACGAGACACGAAAACACTATTAGGTGCCGTCCCGGGACACTCACATATAACGACTATTATTGGATACGTTCAGTAGAAGCGAAAAAACAACAATTTAACAGGAAAAGCGAGACGATGTTCGTTACAAAATATACATTAAAACAAGTGCATTAAAAATGCATTTGATCTATTACCCTAATCCGATGTCCAATTTTGGTCAGTTTTATTTACGTAGTCGCTTCAATAATGGTTTAATTGTGAACACAAAATTGGTTTCACTCATATGTATTTTAGAGCATTATTGGCGAATGCAAATAGTCGTAATTCCAGATTACGCTCCGCCGTACTCTAATTAATGCAAATTTTATCGGCGACACAGCGGAACGGCCGCGATTTGAAGCACATTGCACTCATTGAGGATTACGTAATGCGTGTTCGTGCATGTTTAGGTGATTCGTTTGGTTCATTGTTGACTGTCCAATGATTGTTTCATAAGCGAATTTTGTATGTGTATAGGTGTACCCATTATGAATGAAGAGAAAAAATATTTATGGTTTATTAAGAGGGTATAACTGTTTCAACGCTTACGCGCGTAATTTTACACGAATTTCTAAACAAGATTATGATTTACTTCAAATTACAATGAAACAAAACAAAAGTAGAACAGGATAGCACAATTCTATTTATATTTTTTTATGGAATTAAAAATTAAAATTTATTATTTATTTATGAAGACGTGAGTGGATGAAGGTGATATGTCGCATTTTTGAGTTTTTTTCGTTTTTTGCGTTGATGAAGGTAATATGTCCATATGAACGATTACAGACCTTAAGATAGTCGATTTAAGGCATTTTTGGGAAATAAAAAGATGTAAAAGGTGTTATGTATAGTTAATTTTAAAAAGTAAAAAGTGCAAAAAAGTTTACTTTTGTTAATGGAAGAGGGAGCTAGGTTCACTATTTTTTTAAATTAAATAATACAAGTGTTTAATTGCTATCATACCATTAATATTTTAGGTTGTTTACACAACTTTGCATTATTATTTAGTACAATAATCAGTTTCGTGGCGACTTATCTCAAAAATTAAAACTTAACCTTAACCTCGATTTATTCAAAATTGGAATTATGCGACATATCACCTTCATCCACTCACGTCATCATATGTAAAATTTTATTTTTAACGACTCGCATTTTCCTAAAATATCATCATATCACTTTTGGTCATCTACTTGGAAGAATTTTTAGGAATGTGTTTTAAAAAACACGCACGCAGCGCTAAACTGTTAAGCGCTATTATTAACAAGATTAAATATTAAACAAGATATTTCCCAAAATTGATCCGTTTAAATGTAAATGCTACGGGAACTATGTATAAAAAGTTAAAATACAAATAAAAATGTGTATAAGAAAAGCGAAGAAACTGGTAAAAGTTGTGAGAAAATTGATCTAATTGTATAACAACTTATAGGGACCTCATATCTTGTATGACCCTGTATGTATCTTTGTATCTGTAGATAGATACTGCGTATAATATAACCAAGTACACACAATAACCGACATTACTCCGTCACGGCACGTTAACGTCGAAGCCTTTCGTCCCGTAACAACATATTAGGTAACATAGCCAAGGAATGTATTCCCACATATAATTTCTCCAGGAATTCGTGCCAAATTATTTGTTTGGCGATAACATTACTAATTACAACATTGTTAATTTATTCATTCCGTGCCAGTAAAATGAATGTCCAATATTTATCTGAATAGTAAAAATCAATAGACACGTCTGTCTGTCGACTGGAAAAACGATATGATAATTCTAAACTACGAATCAGTTTTGTTTGCATTTTCCATTTTCATTTTGAGAATTTCTTCTCTATAAGGTCACATATAAAAAAGGCTTAGTCCAACTAGTTCTATACTATTTTGTTCTACGATAGAACAAATTGGACAAAAAATCCAAGTAGTTCCACTGCAAAGTATGACAGATTCATTCTAAGTATATAAATTTTTGTAAGTAATCAAGTTGTCAAAAAATCTATATATATAGACGTTTCCATTTCTACCTGTGGTTTATAACCTTTACCTTTGATGTTTGATACAAATTAAAATGACCTTTTAATTTATATTTAACTTTTTAACTTAATTAAATACAGGAAGACGTTTTGCTAATACAATGACATAATGTGGAATAAGAAAAATGCTAATTAAACTTTGAATTATCGCTAATTTAATTATATTCCCTGATTAAGAAGTCTTATTGAGAAGGCGACGCGACGGTAACTCTTATTTAATCTGAGCGTATACATAAAAATATATTTATTTTGTAATTTTATTATTTAAATTAAACAAATAATAGTAAGATTTAAAAGAAAGTTAATTTCTTTCCTAATATATTGGGAGATGCAGAAATGACGTTATGAGAAACTAAATAAATCTTCTACAAACACCTTCATCCAAAATTTCTTTATATCACATACACGTGCATGTTTTTTTAATATACAATAAATATATAAAAGTACATTAATGTGAAACCTACAAAGTTAGCCGAATGTTATCCTGGATTCATTCAAGACAAAATGGAAGCAAACGAAATACATTAAAATATTTGGCGGGCCGGGTTAACGTACTCTTGGATTTAAAATGAAAACGTGTCGGTTCATTTCCAGGTCTTAGAAGCCGAGACGACTTCAAAAATAAAATTTAAGGAAAACTTCGTTGGAAAAATCTGTATTTATTTTAAAACACTTTAAAAGTCTCAATGCAAAAATCCGGTTACTCCACCTAGTTGAACGTCATTTGCGGAGAGTTTTTAGAAATTAAAAAGGCAACAGTGACGTCCTTAAGGTGGCGCTGGACGAGCGTGGGAACTCAGTAATAGGTATTTGGGAGACTTTGTTGTCTCAACTTACTATAATGCTAATAACCTAAGACAGAATGCGAAGCAACACATTCGCGCACTTATTCAACTAGCGAAACATACGCCAGCAATTCCAATATTTTAGAAAAACCTTTATAGATAGTAACTATTGACATCCCAATTTTTAATGTACACTATAGCTAGGATGTTTTCATTGGAAAACATTATTGGCTTTCAGTCAAAAATTACGAGATCTCAACCAGAGAAAATGTGACAAATTCTGCACATTTTAGAAATTAATTATACTAGATATAAAATAAATTTCAGTTTTTTGTATAGATGTAAACCTTCATATTATGTCTCAGAAAAGTCATATTTTTTCATGTATTACTACGACCAATACCTAATGAGTAATCATGGAATTAGGTAGTATGGAATTGGTACGCCGCTCGAGTTGGAAAGTGGCCTCTTAAAGATAAAAATTTAAAATTTTAATGATAATATATGTGCAGTGTATATATTATATTATATTCATACAAAAACGGTTAAAAAAACTAAAAGTCTCAAGGCTCAAAGGCTTTGTTCCTTTCCTTGTGATGTGAGCTGCTAGTTACTTGTTTAAGACAGAGGAAGTTACGCAACTTTCTACCAGCACAGGTTAGACAAGTATGACGTCACAACCAGCACATACTCTTCACCGGATATTGTTCACAACTTCGCGTTTGATTAGTAAACTTATTCTATTTATGACTCGAATCTTGTTGCCACAAGTGTTTCCTGAAGTTACGTATAAGATTTTAGGCAACATTTTTCATTAAAAACTTAACGAAATTCTTGGCGTAAACATTGAAAATTTTGCTGCAAGAAATTTCGGAGCGGAGCCACACTTATTATATATATTATAGCACACGTTCAAAGCTAAACACCACAAAAGGCGGTCTCACTCCTTGAAATTTCACTCTAATTATTTCACGTTACGAGTAGGTATAGTATATAGTTAAAATGATATTAAATTGCTAAATTTTTGCTTTAGTTATTTATGTACAAAAAAAAAAGTTTTTTTTTTTTACTAAAATAATGTCCTAAAATGGTTGTTTTTTGTAAGAACGTACTATTCAGGAACTATCAGGTTCCTTTTACGAAATTCTTTTTACATTTTGATAGGCAAATTATGTAGGAAGGTTTAGGCTATCAGATCACGATTATTGCTCAGTAGGGTTTAGTAGTCGTCTTAGGCTCCAGACAGACCAGGGACAGACAAATTTGTTTTTTTTTTTTATAATATATTATTTTGTTGGGTTTGAGTCGAAAAAGAAGCTTTATAAAAAAAGCAGTTATGATTGTATTATTAACATATTTAATGTACAAATACGATTTGTTTACGATTTTATTTTATGTATAGTTGTTTATGTACGTATAGTAAGATAATTGAATGAGTCGCAAATGCTTGTTAATAGAAAATTAACATTTCTTTAATATACTTAATTATGCATTACGTGTGTACACTAATAATTCCAGTTGAGGGATGCCAATTGAAATGTAAAAACAGTTTTCCCCGTTCCATTGGCTACAATAATTTACGTAACTAAAGAGGAACGCTAGCTTTTTCCTGCTTCCCTTCTACGCGATTCTCGGGAAAGCGTCAAGTAAAAAGAAAACCTTTCACACGTCCTCGTATCCATCCAATTTTCCCCGAATTCAATTAAAACTCCTCTTTTTCCCTATTTGGTTACACGGTAAAAGAATTCATGACAGAATTTTATAAAATTTTGTATTTTGTTTTTCATATATCTACTTATCTATATAATAAAAAGCTGAAGAGTTTGTTTGTTTGGTTGTACGCGCTAATCTCAGGAACTACTGGTTCGAATTGAAAAACTCTTTTTGTGTTGGATAGTCCATTTATCGAAGAGCGAGCGATGTCGCAGGAACCAGTAGTATTAGTATAGATAAAATCCAAATCCTTGGACTTAATATACAAATTGGTCCTTCGTTTCTCAAGTTTGCGCTTTAGCATCGCATTCAGGTATTTTTATTTATTTAGTTAGATATATTTTAAGTAAGTAAGTATAATAAGATAAATAATCCGATT
This sequence comes from Synanthedon formicaeformis, assembly GCA_945859745.1. Taxonomy (NCBI): domain Eukaryota; kingdom Metazoa; phylum Arthropoda; class Insecta; order Lepidoptera; family Sesiidae; genus Synanthedon; species Synanthedon formicaeformis. Next base: position 3,613,319 of record OX243955.1, on the reverse strand, counting down.
TAAATAAGTACTTGATTAGTTTTTTAGTATTGACCATCAAGATGAACCGCATAAGCTATATTTTATCGCAGGCGAATCCGTAGCTTGTATTTTAGATAAGGTTATAAATCTATTAAATGATACCATTAATGTATTAAAATAACTCCCCCAAGACATCAAACCATACTGTGAATTTCAACGATGAAGTCATCTTTTGTAACACAATAAAGTGCAAAGAAGGGAAATTCTCGAATATCCATTATGGAGCTTTAATGAGATTAAAATTTGATTACACAGCTTACGAAATTAATCGTCGGCACAATTCGCCCTCGTGTAACTTTGCGACAATGAACAAAATATTTCATGAATAAACGATACATAGACACAAGTAAGTAAATACAAGTAATTAAATAAAACTTTTTTTCGAAGATGAAACGATACATAGCACACAGTAACTAAAAAAAATTATTAGAAGATATTAATTTGAATGAAGATTACTTGGAATAATTGCAACATTGTGGCGTTGCTTTTGTTAATTGGCGATGGTAACCACCTACCATTAAGTGGACTGTCAGCCTGCCTACCAAGTATACACAAAACTGTTTTTTTTTTTTCTGTTAAAAAAGGGTGTCTCTGGAAGCTCATAATTCCAAAGTGAATACAGCCATACATTCAGCCATTAACTTTTTTTAAACGACTTACAAAATAAATTCATTTACAGCCTGTAAAGCAAGCTTTGTAAAGTTGTGTCAGGAATGTGACCGTAAACTGAGAGTTTCGTAATAGGTACTTCTGTTAGTGTTCATAAAAGCTAAGCATACTCACACTTCAATGCTTTTAGCATGTTTGAGTGACCATAATTTGTTTGAAGCTTTGACCTTTAGAGAAGTTTAGTTAAAATTGTAGCATTAACATTAATGTTTTAACATCTAGGTATATGATGAGTTAATTTATTTCAGAAATTCCGCCGAGAGAAATTGTATGCGTAGCGAAATGTTAGCGGCGAGCTATTTGTCACGCCACAATGAACCTTTATTCGAACTCAAATGAATGAATTAATTTCCCATTCTTTATTGAAATTATTATTGTACGTCCAATGAAAAGTGCTCTAGTTATGACGTACATAATTATGCCGATAAAGATGAGTTTTGAAAGTAGAAATCCATTTCCATTAAATATTAATCAGTATATTATTATGATTAACAGAGTACTATATGCTGTTGTACTGAGTGAGTAAGGGATGCTAGAGCCCATTACCCATTAATAGACATTTCAAATGATTTAGTCCAATATGCGTGTTATAAAAATCCAATACGTTATAAAAATCCAATAATAAGAAATCCTTTGCTTTATTGAGTTGTATTTTCTTAGTAAAGAGCTTGTTTTTTTTATTTAATTAATTAATCACTTAATTAGTAGTGAAAACGGCATAGTATTATTACTCTTGTGTGGGCTTCGCGCCTAATAGTGTGTCTCAGTAATTCAAAATATGAGTTACTAGAGTTGCATGACAATTTTATTTTAGTTTACAGAGTTGCCCTAAAAAGCAGATAGATAAAAAGTAGTTTATTAAGTACTAGCTGGCGCCCGCGACTTCGTCCGCTTTGAAAAAGAAAAAAAAAGTAGCCTATCCTGTGCCCTGTACGTCTAAATTGTTTATTTACCAAGTTTCATGAAAATCAGTTAATTCGTTTAAGAGTTATGGAGGAACATACATACATACATACAGAAAAAATATTCTAAAAATCGTCAATTTAGTTTCAGTATCATGTATAGAGCCTATAAACACGCTATCTCTGAAAACAAAGTAACTAACTCCATGATCAACCCTGAACCCTTACAGATTTATTATTAGTATTGATTATAATAATAGTATACCTAGTATTAGTATATGTATAAATATAGATTTCTGACAGAAGTGAAAATGTACAGTTATCCATAACATTTGAATTATTAAAAATTCAATAAGACTGATTTGAAATCAAATAAAACACTAAAGAAATGACAGAAATATATTTGATCAAGTGTACCTAATAAGGATCTTATTGCGAAAAGAATAACGGCGTGAATCGAATGTCAATTATAGTTCGTGATAATAGAATATTGCATCCGCAAAGCCATGTGTGAGAGATTGGCTCCTGACGGGTCTAAATTGAAATGTCAACCCCACGTTCAGCAAATGAGTCAAATAAAATTGATCAATTGACGACAGAAAAGACGATTTATTCAGATGTTTCGTATCTTCTATAGGCTATTTTATATTTATATTCATACCGCCTCCGCCTCAGAATACGTTTCATACAAAATGTATGACAAAATGAATTTTCTTTCATTTTTTTTTCTGAATATTTTTCCGATCTTTTATAGTTATTCTGCTATTCGGGGCGAAGACTAATTTAACAAAACAAACATAATAAAAATCGGTCCAGCCGCTCTCGAGTTATAAATGTTGTAACAACACGACTTTCTTTTATGTATATAAATATAGATATATAAAATACAAATATATAGATTATGTTTATATACTCGTATTCTATACATGTTATAAAACAAAGTCGATGTCTGTTTCTCCGCTAACTTCTTCCAAACCAAATTCAAAAAATTAATTAAATGCTTAAATGCAATTTTAAATATGAAAAACATTTCCAAAATTGGTTTAGTGTTAATTTATCAATACACAAATAAGTAAGCAAATATAATGAACTTCGAATACACTTATTTTTCCGTTCTATGTTTTCCAAATGCGCAAACATTTGCTGTCATTCAGTAGGTATAACTCTGAAGGCGGTAAGATTTTGACAGATTACGATCCGACATTTTCTCACTTTTGCCACAGAAAAGCCTGAAAAGTATAAAAGTGTCGACAAAATGAGGTAAAATTTAGGTAGTTGAACGCGTTATCTATACTAATAACAAATCTGTAAGTGTAGGTATTATGTATTAAAATTAAATTTTAATTTTCCGTATTTTCTGCTACTCAATGCTTTCATGCGATTTGACTGTATTCAAACCCCCGACCCAAAAACGGGGTGATATTCGTTTCACGTGTGTGTGTGTGTGTGTGTGTGTGTGTGTGTGTGTGTGTGTGTGTGTGTGTGTGTGTGTGTGTGTGTGTGTGTGTGTGTGTGAATCGTAGGTCCTAAAATAACTTATTATTTATGAAGAGATCTTCAGATGTACAGGTGTACAGGTGTTTAAAGACCATCAGCCCATTTCCTAGTTAACGAATGGATTTGACTAACTTCCACTTGCTCGATTGATGTTAAACTAGGTATACTCTGACCTGATTGACGTTGACGCATTATGTAGTCTGCGGGACACCCAACTCAACAACTAACAACAAATCGAGCGTATTTGGTCTCATTAAAAAGTCAAGGGTTATAGTTAATAATTTTAATTGTGTTAAGATAAAATCTAAAAAATATAGTTCCTAAATTATATCTGTCGACAAACATAATGGACGAAATACACGATCAGTCCATCGCGTCAAATTGACTGACGTGAAGCCAAAATTTGATCGTGAATGGTAAAAACTGATGGCTTCATGTCACTGGATTTCAAATCGCGCCGTTGCGTCACGTCAATTCATCGCGCCAATTGATCGTGAGTGTAGAAACCAAGGAAGATAGAATACATTTCTGTCCTCCTTACTACGCCGTGGTATTATGCCGCACTTCCGAATCAGAGCTCATGTCAACGTCACTCGACCCGGTCAAACGCATAAATGACAGAAAATTGAACTGACCGTGTGTGGGCACAATTTTTGGCGTGGCTTCATTTGATTTAAGTCGCTGGAGCCACGTCAAATGATTGATCGTGTATTTCGTCCATAATATTGGTAAAGTCAATTTATTTTTATAACAAAATCAACACACCCATTTGATAATGTGAAATAAGACGTCAGTTCCGACGTAGACGGTCAGGGCATGTCAATTTGTTTGCGTCACTCGAATTGATGCCGGACCGGCGACACACGCCACATACATAAACACAATTACACAAACGAGCTGAATGCCGGCATCTGCCCACGTAGCGAGTTCCGTATGTAATTTTTCACGGCGCATGGATACAGGAAAAAGTGGGTCTGACGGGTACATTTTAATTGAATGTCACATTTCGAGGCGCATTCAACGGAAGCCAATTACAGCGAATAAAATATAAATATAAATAAACTTTTTTGTTGGTGAAATCGTAGTTTCACCAAACTCACTTACATCTGTTTTACTATCACATACTCACACATTATAATAAAATCGTTAGTAAGCCGTCTGTCTGTACATTAAATATTAATAAAAAAAATTGTACACGTTCTAGGTATTTATTTTATTTTATTAGAGAAACAAACATAAATGAAGATAATAGCACAATCAACAACATTTTCCTTGTAGGTATTAGAAAGCATATTTTATACAGAGAGAAACTTTATCCATATTTAATACAAAAATACACCAACAAAACCAAAACAAAGATAAGTGTCTTATAAAACTAAACCATTATCTTAACAATTTTATTTTTATATTACCGAGGGCAATAAATAGTTTTATAATGTCATGGAAACTAGGAAATTCATTCATCAGCCCATTTCCTAGTTATCTAAAATCAAAGTTTGGCTCGGCCGCTTTGTCGGATTTTTGCCGGTGAAAACGTAGACGTACTTTTTAACGTTCAATATCTCAGGAAAATAATAAAAACGGATTATTTTATTTTTATTTTTATTAGACAATAATATTGCTGATAACAAAAAAAGTAGGAGTAGGTACTCTATGGGCTCGTCCGGGATTTGAACCCGGGACCTCTCGCACCCTAAGCGAAAATCATACCCCTAGACCAACGAGCCACTTGGAATGTTAATCAAAACTATCTTCTACTTACTGTCTAGAAATCTAAATAGTTTTACAGAAATGAAAAAAGTGAAATGTATTTTTATTTTAAACTATTTGTTATTTATAGGCATACCGATAAAGCTTGGAATTTATTAATCAAATATATAAAATACTCAAAAATGGCGGGGCCGATTTACATGATTTTTGATTTATTGAATTTGCAACAGAATAACTATTAAAAACAAAGGAAATATTAATGAAAAAAAAAATATAAAAAAAATGTTTATATTCATACATTTTGTATGGACTTTTTGATGATATGACAAGAACGGATTGACTGAGTTGGATGATTTTTTTTGGGTCGTTTCGGACTTGAGAAGTTTCCTCGCGCATGAGAAAAGTAAGAAAATAGGTAACAAAAAGTTAAATCCGCATACAACGCCATCGCCGATAATGACAGAAACAAAAATGAACATTCCGTTGTACGCTGATATAATACACTTATTATTGACCTTAATTTTGATTTTGAGGCGGTGCGAAGTTCGCCTTGGCATCTATTATATTTATTTATTTATACATACCTAATATTATAGAACAAAGTCCCCCGCCGCGTCTATCTCTTTGTATGTTCGCAATAATCTCAAAAACTACTGAATAGATTTTCATGTGGTTTTCACTAATAGAAAGAGCGTTATACGAGGAAGGTTTTTATTATATACATCCGTGTCACGAAGCCGGGAACAGGTCGCTAGTTAACTATAAATCTCAGTGACACAAATTTCAAATTGGCATTAAGATGTTAAATATTGCACAAGTAAAACAATATTGCAATTTATTTTAGAGTAAAGTACATGAATATATTTGCAACAAAATGTAAAAAAAAAATTTCTACCCGTGTGGGCTCGTCCGGGATTTGAACCCGGGACCTCTCGCACCCAAAGCGAGAATCATACCCCTAGACCAACGAGCCGCATACGGATCGATCGGAAATTTTAATTCACAATCGAGGTTAACATATTTTTATTCGAGAAAGTTATAGCGACTTGACGGCACCACGCATAAAGGCTCTGTAATGCTGTTGTCGGTGCCAAGCAATTATAATCTCACTGTCTATGGGAAAGAACACATATTAAAAGCATACAATATCATCATGAACTATTAATCTAATCTTATACCTTTGTATACCTAGCATATTTATTAGTGTAATAAATTTTATTATACGTCTGGTATAATGTACTTAGCTCAATTATTAAAAATGAATCATCTATTTATAGGTACTAATAAATAAAATTGAAGTGTCCGTTTGTAATGTCAAAATAATTGCTTTTTACTGAATTAAATGTATATCAAAGTACATATAACGGCAATGATAACAAAAAACTTTTTTTTTTATAATTTGTCTGTTTGTTCCGGCTAATTTCCGAAGCGGCTGGACCGATTTTGATGGGACTGTCACTGACAAATAGCTGATGTTAATCGATATAGTCAAATCGATAGCAGGATTTATATATACCTATATAATTATATATAATATATATACAACCAGTGTTCAATACCGCGCCCGGCGGGGCAGGACTCAGCTAGTCTACAATAGGATAGGTATATTTAGTTTGCACCGACCAACTGAATTTAAATCTTAATGTTAGATACTATACAGTTTTCAATAAATATATTCTATAAAATAACAATAGAATTCCTACTATTACTTTAGACCTCGGTCTTGTGAATGTTTAGCATTGTTTCCCTATAATCTTAGTGAATAATTAAAGGGGAGGTCGAAATATTTCATTCTCTGATATCCGAACTATGTGAAATATGTCTCGATATGGGATGCTCTAAACTTATGTAACTACATATTATATCGTATACTTATAGTTATAAATGACATAAATCTTAACTAATCTATACTATAAATTTTCCTATATCTATAAATTTAACTATGAAAAATTCATGGACTATGAAAATTCCAAAGCTGGCCCTGCGTGGAAACGAACCCGGGAACTCCGAGACAGAGCGCTAAAGCAAGCACAACCGTATACATAAATCCACTTCTTTTCTTCTTTATTCTTTTATGCCATGTCTTTTTTTTTTGTCGTATTTAATTGTGTAAAATTCATTGATCACCAACGTCTACTCTGACTTGATTACATTAAAAAAAATTATATTTTAAGAATGTATTTTAAATTCACAACGAATACCAATAAATTGAGAACAAAGTACCTATATAAAAATAAAAATATCTATACGCTTACAAAGATTATAGATATTAGACAGAGACAAATCCTTTGTTTAGTTCTAGACTTGCTTTTCCTGTTTACAAAATAACGAGTACAAATACCTTTGTGGTTTGTTTTTGATACTACACCTGACTGACGAGGACGGTTTTTAATGAGGTACTGCTCAATGAATATTTGCCATGAACAACCGCACTCGGTTAGCGCAAAACTTGTTCGTCCTATTACCTTTAACATCGCCAAACACAATTACTACAAGTGGAGCTACCTTTTACAATAGGATTTACAAATTGGAATAGAATTTAAAATATTATTACCAACAAAAAAATTGTTTATATGTATATTCATTTATAATCCTATACTCGACAGCGCAAACGCTTTGGCGTTGCTTCTGTTACATCAATACATCAGCGAAAACCGCATTCAATACGGTTAAGCCGATTCTGAGATTAGCGTTTACAAATGCACAGACAAAAAACTTGGAACATAATTACAACGTGTACAATTTTTTTTTTTTTCAATATTAATTATACATACAGCTCGTTTAAGATTTTTATATGTATAGATAGATTACCGCTTTGTGCATTACAGAAGTCTTATTATAAAAGTTGACTACTTCAAAGTTTTTCAACATAAGTATACGTTTCACTGACCACTATACACACACGATGAATAATAAGCCACGAAACTAAGCGAAAAATTAATAAATTGATATCATAGTAAGAAAATAATATGATCTCCTTGAAAGTGTCAAAAGTTATACAAGCAAAAGGGTTTAAGAGCAAGCACTCTAGTGTGTTCGAGCGCTCTCAGACGCCTGCAAATTAAATAAGCCCACCAAGTAATGTATCGCTACGACAAATTGAATCATTCCGACCTAGAATAATTTCGTTGAAGCCGCAGCCAATTCAGAACATGTACAAGAATAACATTTACATACGTACTTACAGTATATAAATATTGTTTTGAAACTATACTTTTCTACTGGAGGATTCAGAAACAAAATAAATAATCATCAATTAATCAATCATCAATCAATACTAATAATAAATCTGTAAGGGTTGGTCATGGAGTAAGTTACTTTGTTTTCAGAGATATCGTGTTTATAGGCTCTATACATGATACTGAAACTAAAATGACAATTTTTAGAATTTTTTTCTGTATGTATGTATGTATGTATGTATGTATGTATGTATGTATGTATGTATGTATGTTCCTCTCTAGCTTTCAAACGAATTAACTGATTTTCATTAAACTTGGTAGATAAACATTTAGACGTATGGGACACAGGATAGGCTATTTTTTTCTTTTTCAACGCGGACGAAGTCGCGGGCGCCAGCTAGTTTAAAATAAAATTAACTATTTATATTATACATTTGGAGCCCTTTTTTAAGTAAAACAAATGCATGTGAGGAGACTCTGCTCTTCCATAACAAGAAATTTACACAGAAAATCCATATAATAATGCGAAATACAATTTCACTACTTTTCAGATCTAGACCAGAGCGAACTGTGAAAAATTCATTTTCAAAGTTGACTCTACCGGGAATCGAACCAACCCTGAGACGGGGCCGTAATGCAAGCACTCTAATCATTTAACAAGCTTGTCATGCAAAGTTTTCATTGGGTGAAGTTTAGTCCCATACAATAATGAATATTAAAAATTCATATTTGAAAAGAGCATCTAAATGGTTTCTTGTCATAATCTGATTCAATGTGTCCAACAATATAAAAGAACAAAAATTGCTGGCCATGTGTTGCCTTTTAACTTCAAGATATGAAGGTTTGTAATACGTTCATATATACCGGGTCACGGAATTCATATAACACAAGTGGAACTGTAGAAAAGACATCCCTGTTGGAAATCTTTGCTTTAATCTTGAACATCAAAGTTTTACTTTCACATTGTGATGATAGATTGAGATGATACGTCCCTTATTTTACCAGCTTGAACAGACATTAGCTATAAATATGCAAGTACTACTGTTGAAGCCTATAAATAAAACATATCTTACTTGTGTCTAACTGAAAAAAAAATTATGCAAAAAATATGTACATATGATATGTCCCTAAATTGGCAATTTGTTGCCATAGTGGCACCTAGATCTGCCAAGGCGGCGCATTGTCAGAAAATGCCGATGATATAATATTTTTAAATCTTTCTTCCAACTCCAAGCGTCGCATGACATAATCTGTGGAAAGCCATTATATCAGTCGGGAAATCTCATTTCCGTTTAGAGAAAAACGGACCCGCTGTCGGGTACGGAAGTGGGTCGCAACTCTAACAGAGGACTTGCTTTATGTATATTTATGTACACAAAATTAATGTCTAAAATACATACATATCACCACAATAGCTCGCTAGTTATTAAGGGAAACAAGTAAGAAATAATAAAGATTTTTTAAAATCAAGGATCGTAGGATGTGTGAGGACTCAATGCGTTCCACAATCAAAATATTTATTAAATAAAGACCGTTGTATGTGTGGTTAGAGTGCTTGCCATGCTTCTGTTCCAAGGTGACCGGGTTCGATTCCTGGCAAGGTCAACTTTGATAACGAACTTTTCAAATTTGGCTCTGCTCTGGATCTAAAAAGTAGTGGCAGGGCATGAAATAAATTCTGGGGTCAATAAGAATACAGACACGGATCCTCTGCCTGTCGTATGAGACGACTAAAAGAGATTCCGGTGATTGGCCTACTCATAACTACCCAAGACGTATTGGGAAAAAATGGTGCTACAGGGAACGCGGGCAATAGGGAGGGAGGTACCACGGTTCCCGAAAAGGCGCAGCTGGCGACAAATGGGGACTATAGACGGTTTTTACCACTCTTCGAAAAAAAAGGGCAAGAAATAACAGCACGTGTGCTGTTATGTTACGGTGAGTGAGTAAGCGTTGCCAGAGACCATTTCCCTATCCCTTCACAACACCTTAACCTTTATCCTACTGTAGTCAGCAGCTCACTTGCTCAGCACCTACTATAGTCAGCACCTGTGACGTTGCTTGTGTTATAAACGACAGTAGCCCCCACTTACCATCAAGTGGACCGTCAGCCTGTCTGCCATACTTAACATAAAAAAATACATCTGTGAAATAACGACTTATTTCCTTTGTGTGCTCCATTTATTAGTAATAATGAATCTTGTTCACATGTATTCATTATTATGATGTTCATATTACTTAAGATATAATAGTGGTTGTATTATTTTGTTGATTACGACGCGTCAGTTAACGTCAGTTCGAAATCCAGTGATAGATTAATGGAGTTTGTTTGCTATAAATTATAATTAATTTGAATCATTATTGATTTATACCATAAATGAAACCAGTAGGCGGGTCGCTAGTTACACATAAATAATTCATTCCCTTTGAGAGATTGTTCTCAACAAATGTAAATAAAAACAAAAAAATGTAAAAAAATTCGCTGTAATGTATTCGCTTGTAATTTATAATGCAATAAAGAGGGTGCGATGATTGACATTTCTTTCCAACTTCGCAATACATGTTTAACTCCAAAGATGAGATAAAAAAGGACAAATATTTGAACCGATAATTATATCTCGAAATCAAATAACTATTGATATAATACCATATAAAAAACTGATAGCGGTAAGAACTTCCAATTAAGTCCGTAGGTAATGTCTTCTTAATTTTCGATTTTATTTGCAAAATCCGAAATATTCCCATAGAAATTAAGAAAGACTTCTCCAAAGCAAATTCTCCAAAGTGCAAGTAAAAAAGACAATATTGTTACAAAGAGACTTAAGGTCTTTTATTAATTCTTATAGAAAATACAAAATGGAATGAAAGGTTATATCTATTATTATTTAATTATCTATAATATATATATTTAGAAATTGATTGTTAGAAACACTTGCACCCATCTTATTTTTAATTTTAAAATCGCATAATTTTTAATTAACCCTCATTCTAATTTGGCCTTTAATATATTATCTTCGATGAAACCTTGGTTTTTTTTATGTGCTGAAACATTTCACAAAGAGGGACAAATCACAATTTGAGAGACATTCTAAAACCATGTGCCAGAAATAACACGCATATCTTGATAAGTTCGCCTAATAACAATCTTTTCAGCGCTTAGTATGAGTGTCGTACCTCAGTCGTAATGTACCCTCAACAATACTAATTATGTAAGGAATGCGAGAGCCCACGGTTTATGCAAATTCGACTTCAGCCGCTTATCTCGCTTTAACTTCCCGGGTTACTGGTAATTACGACAGTATACACAGATAATTGCCTCGAGATTCGACCCGGTTTCACCAATTTTTGGTTACATTTCCTTCGTACTGAACACCTACTGATATTCGACATTTTCTCCATTAAAAAAAAAATTAATGCATAACCTCTGCCACGGATCCGTAGAATGTGTCTATTTCTCTTGTATACTAGTTCATTCCATTTAAATATTAGATTAAATGGGAGAAAATTTAGTTAAATTAATTGAATTTGAGATATTGATATCAGCTTCATTTATAATCATTTCGGTGTCGAATCTGTAGATTTGTAAAAACCTACGACGAATATTGAAAAAATACCCACATTAGGCCAGCCGTTCTCGAGTTTTGCATTTTATAACACATTTAGCGATCCATTTTCATTCATATAAGATAAATAAAATATAATACATGAGAATAATTGTGGAAGACAATGCCGCCGTTCTGTTCCGATTCGGTAGGTACGTTGTTATGGTTGTGATCAAAGCGGTAACTAGTCGTGGAATTCTCTCACAAGCTTATAATTGCTATGCAACAGACGCTTTTGATCTCAACTTTGTATGTGGATATTACAAGCAGTAGATGAATTAGATTATATTGGAATGTTAACTAATTGATTGCGAAGCCAATAAATACCTAATTTGTATTAAGAGATATTTGCAGAACTGTACCTATATGTACCACATTTTAATATTTCTAACTTATGTAAGTTTAATAAACACAATAACATTTAAAAAAATACATATACCTTCCAAATTTTTTGAAAGTTCACATATTAAATGTTCAATGTTAAGTTTGTTTGTGCACGCTTTAAAAACTTGAGCATGGCTAGACCGATTTGAATTGGGCTTTCACACATGGAAAGATGGATAAAAGGGGAATAAGTAAGGAAGTATCTCTTGATATCTCAACCCGGAATCGCGGGTTTCTTCCGGAAAAACTACGAGCATAGGTTACTAAGAAAACTCAAAAATATTTGGAATTTACAGTTGAAGACTACGCTTCTTTATCGCAATTCATTACTGATGAAAAGTTCAGGGTTTCAAAATAAATAAAACGAGACATTATTTTGGTTTCAACCGAAATTGTTTGGTTATTATTACTTAGTAATGAAATCAATACTAATAATAAATCTGTAAGTGTAGGTATTGTATGTATATATGTTCCTCCAAAACTTTTAAACGAATTAACTGATTTTCATGAAACTTGGTAGATAAACATTTAGACGTACAGGACACAGGATAGGCTACTTTTTTCTTTTTCAACGCGGACGTAGTCGCGGGCGCCAGCTAGTACTTAATAAACTACTTTTTATCTATCTGCTTTTTAGGGCAACTCTGTAAACTAAAATAAAATTGTCATGCAACTCTAGTAACTCATATTTTGAATTACTGAGACACACTATTAGGCGCGAAGCCCACACAAGAGTCGCGTCGCGTCGCGTCGAGGAACGGGCGTATAAGCGGCGCGCCACCTCTAGCTTTCCTATAGAAATCAATGGCTGTGCGCCCACTGGAGAGACGGCGACGAGGCGAGGCGAGGCGAAGCGAGGCGAGGCGAGGCGCAAAGAGTCGCGGCGCGGGGGCGAAGCGTCGCCAAGCGTCGCCAAACGGGCGTTTTGTTTTGTTGCGGCTTTTTTGTTTGCGGCTGTGTTTAGACGTGGTCGTGTATTTATTAAATAAAAGTAAAATGTCACACGATCTAGATCTAAATATAAAAATCATCGAACTTGTTTGATGTAACCCGTGTCATTATGACCAGACACGTCCCGACTATAGCAATAGAAACAAACAGGACCAAAAATGGGGTGAAATAGCGCAACAATTAAACGAAACTGGTAAGTGATTTCTTGGTAAGTGAAGTTGACTGTGTAAAGAAAGCATAGCCGCCTCCGCCGCAACTCTTCACGCCTCGTCTACGCCGCGACGCGCCTCGACGCGCCTCGACTTTTCATGTGGGCGTAACGCCTTACCTACCGAAAACATTTTTTTATTTATTAAACGGACCGAATTGCAAAATTTGAGAATTGTCTAAAGCCAGCAGACGAGTTCAATTCATCACTGGGCGGTTCGCGTCAGCAACTCTACGGTTGCAATTTTTCCGATGACAAACACTTTCCCGAACATCACCGTAGCCGAAGTCGCTGAGTCACCAATGCCTATTATGTGTCGAACTTGGACCTTGTTATCCATGCCATCGGTGAATCGCAGTTGCTAAAAATTCATGTGAGAATTTTCTTAGCGGAACAAGTAGGTACAGGTTTGAATATTTTTAACGTCTGTCTTTAACGCAAGAACGGGATATTATAAGCAGTGATATGTTAAACAAGAGGATGCGCCCTTACCATACTACTAGAGACAAAAAAATGGTCCTCTAATTTGCACATCTAGTTACTAAAAATAATTTGTTTTCATTGCCATCTTAATACTTATTTTTATTTTTTATTGGCGTATTCTGTTATTGTAAAGTGTTCTCATTGATTGGTTGGACATATCACTGGTAAGTAGGGATTTTCGTATCTTTCTACGCACAGAATGAACACCCGTCATTGGTGCCAATTTCCGAGTTTGACACCGGCGCATCGGTGCCACGTACTAGGAACGTTAGCCTTGTCCTATATAGAAGTCATTGATTATAAGTTTAACGTTTGTGTATGTGTGTCTGTCTGTGGAATCGTAGCTCTCAATCGGACCGACCAGTTTTTTTTATGAGAAAGCTGACGTGATTAAGATCGTTCTTAGCTATAATAATTTATGAAGTTCTGTTCAGGTGTTTAAAGGCCATCCTATTCAACGAAGGGATTTCACTAACTTTCACATGTTCAATTGGTGTGAAATTTGGTATACTGTTACTTCAGTTGTATTTTCATGATATGGTAACCTTGACCTTTCGCTGCAAAATCAAGTGCAGCGAAAGTCGGGGGTTAGTTTATATTTTTAATTACCTATTGCTTTGTTCAACATTTGTGCGTTCAATATGAATATAAAAAATTCATTAGAAAATAATTAATGTTAGTTAGCGCCTCTTCCACCAACTGCAAGTACTTGAAGTGAAGTGTTGAAGAGTTACTTTTAGAAATCATTTTCTGTTTTATTGAATGCACTCGGTTTACTGCATCATTCGATAGCCGATTTTTTAAAATTATTTTCTAATTAATATTTGGGACGTTTACCGTACAAACAAAGGTATATATCAGCTAAATTATTCCCGGTGAAAGGTGACTTTAAGTGACGGTTTAGCCTACTTGACGTCCGTGAAAGTGGCGCTTAATGTATTAAATTAAAAGATAATCGAATTCAAACTACTCAAGGAACGCTAAATATTTGTGATGGGAATCACAACCAAAGAATCATAAAGGCCGGCTGACGGTCCACTCAAGTAAGTGGTCACCGTCACCTAAGGACAAAATTATTATTATTATTATTTACACAACACAAGAACTCGAAAATATTTTTTTCTAGTTATTTTTGTAAATGTAGCCCATATAATCAAAGCCCTTGACAAAACAGATAAAAAGCAAATAATAACGAACCATGAAGACATACTCGTAAGTGAAATTCGATCGTGGTCCGATCCACATCAAATGGATTAAACACGGACAGTTTTACGGTTATTTAAACAGGATTTATTTGAGTAGGGAAGGAATTTAAACAGATTAATGTTGATGCCGCCACTGAGTCGGGGACAATGTTTTACTCAACTTAACTATACAATTTTCAACCTTAATTATAAAACTAATGAAATGTCCACTTTAAGTTTTCAGTACCTAAATAAGTTTCAAGCCCTATTCAATTCGCTAATTACATTATTCGCTATATTATATAGAGTTGGAATACGAAATTTATCCGTAAGTTTTTCGAGCAAACACGAGGACGTTAAAATTAATTTCGTCTCGGAAACTTTATCAATTGGACTTTGTCTATTTAGTCATACCTATTTGACCTACCTACATAGTGGTATTTTACAAATGTGTGTGAAAAGACTGGTTAGAAGCAGGCTGAATCCATTTCAGCGACCCGCGGCCCTTATGCTGCATACCCACTATGTTCGCGCATCAATTTTGCATTACGCACCTGCAACAAATCAAGTGTAGACGTTACGCGCATCACAATTTGTGTTCGCTAAAAATCCGCCACCGCTTGGAGCACACGCTTTGGTGCGTGCAACGTTGCACGCTCCAGGTGCGCGAACATAGTGGGTACGCACCTTTATAAGGTCGTCTTGTGGGTTGTGAATGGACGTCCTACGCTGGGCTTGCCGGTCTAGTCTGGGCCCGATAAGGGATCTAGTAAGGGTTGCTATAGTCCATTTCCCTATCACCTCCTAATCCATTATACTTAATCTTACTACGGTAGCCGGCGCATTTGCCGCACCTAAGATGTTGTTTGTATGTGATAGTTTTGTGGACTGCTGTTTACCTCTAGGTAGTTTTAAATTGTTAAGCTATGCAAATCTACGAAGTAGAAAGCGGGGGTTGCCTTAAAAGAAACATTTAGAAGTCGTAGAGCTTTTCGATGTTCCAATATTAAGTTCGATAAAAATTTCAATAAAATGGACTGATTTAACTTATGTGTGATATTTTGTTACTCTCAATATAAAATATCTTATTCTAAACTATTTAAAAAATTGGTATTTAAATACCAGCGGACTACAATTTTTTTAATTATTACTGTATTAAAAGACAAACTATATTATTTTTTAATATGTTTATATGGCTTGTTGTTGTTTTGCCACAGAAAAAATATGTGTTGTTTTGCCACAGTTCAATTTTTATGAGTTAAATTTAATAAATTTATTTTGTGCTTGTGGCTGTGTAACCGCTAAACTCCGACACTGTCTAAACATGATAAAAATTCATATTATGTACGAGGGTATTATAGAAATCCATTATTTAACATAATCTTATTCTTCTAAGTTAACAGGTGTATAGTATATATTATTTTGCATGACAAAGCCGTGTTAACTGTGTAAGGGTGACCAGGTGGTAGGCTTCAATGAGCCGGTTACACGCTCCGCTTAATCTTGACCGCAATGCTCTATCGGACGTTGAAAAAAGTTATATATAGATAGCTTCTTTCTAATAATTATACCGAGATCAATATGATGAGACTAATTTTTTATAGGCATTTACATAATATTTTTTTTTATAATTCTCTAAAAGTATTAACAAATTTGGCTGTCTGTAAAAGTTTAAATAAACAAATAGTTAGTTATCCAAGACTTTTTATATTTTCCAGTTATGACGTAATACCTAAACTTTTTGTATGAATTTTTTTTCTTAAGAAATCTATCGAGTGGGTATCAAGTGAATAGACTCAAGCTGACTACAAAACCAGTTGTTTCGAAAAAATTCAAAACACACTGTCACAAAATTGCGCAAACATTTGCAAAAAGATATTTTTTATTCACATAACGTAATTGCAACCTTTACTTTTTCTGATTTCTGAAACAAAAGTTGACATAAGTCGGTAAACTCAAGAATAAATAGATCTCTTCTAAATACCTCCAAGTGACCTTAGACAAGAGACGTAAACGTTGTGAAAGTCGAACTCGTAACATCGATGAACTCGTATCAAGCAAGAAATTGAAACAAACCAACTTTATATTAATTGCTATCCAAATGTTTGTTTTCAATTAGACCAAATATAAGATAAGATATATTGTATTGCATTTCCAATTTTCTCGTAAATTTTCAAGTTATACCTAATTAATGTATTTATTCCTTGTATTATTCATTCATTGTAACATTGTAATATTATGTCATTAAAACAGTTATTTTTTGCCCATATTTTGTGCATTATTGTTTTTGTAAAGTTATAAAATTTGCCATAGATTTTTTCTAATATGTATTTCAACTTTTTGTTTCTTTATGTGTCTACACACTTTAAATACCTAATGTTTTCTTTTTGTAATTAAATATTAATATATAACAATAAAGTGCAGAAAATACTCCTATACAAGTTAGGCCGGTTTCAGTGCTCTCCTGACGGTCAATCCTGACGATACCCACGACCGACCGCGGTAGCAATACGCGTGCTTACGGTCAGGCGAGCTCTGTAACGACTTGTGAATTTTCATACAAATGACAAGCGCGACCGACCTACGCACCGGCCGTCAGGGGAGCTCTAAAACCGGCCCAAGGCCTGTTTCAGTGCTCTCCGGACGGTCAGTCCTGACGATACGCACGACCGACCGCGGTAGTACGCGTAAGAAGTTGTGACTTGTGACCGACAAGAGCGTCGGTCGCACGGTCGGTCGTGCGTATCGTCAGGACTGACCGTCAGGAGAGCACTGAAACGAAACCCGAAACGCAACTCGTTAAATTAATGATAGAGTACGCAAGTACAGTTAAAGCAGTTTTGCGGTCGGGTCAGATGTCTACTGAAACGTATTGGAGCAAATCACACTGTGTTACCGAGCCCAATGTCCGTTGAACCATCTCCAATATATGTATTGGATATAAATATATTAAATATAATATGAATCATCAGCTTCTATTCAAATGCAAACCATTTGAATGGGCATAAGCAATGCGTATTTATTTTGTATTGGGTTAATTCATAAATATAAATACAGCATAAATATAAAAATGATTTCTAAAAGTAACTAATCAACACTTTACTTGTAGTTTGTGAAACAGGCCCTCAGTCTTAAATTTAAATAATTTTACAAATCAACTCTTCAAATAGAAAAGCTTTTTTCGGCCGCTCTTTCGAACGGATACGATTTGAATAAAATATCCGTTTACGAATTACTGAATACAAATGGGATTTTAAATAAATATTTCGCTTTAAAACCATTGACTCCGTGTTGCATACCGTCCTACCTTTAATCAACCCGTAAAACTCAACACACCGCAGAGACTGGTAAAAAGATTTGTATTTCGCTCGCGAATCCAAGTCTTGAATATCTCATGAAAAATTCTTATTATCATTAAACACTCTTTCCTTTTGCGAGTGAAATGGGAATACAATACGACGCCGCATGAAAGAGCTTAAAGCTATTTTATACACTTTTCATTCACTTTTCTGAATTGCTGGAACGGTAATGAATGTTTCTTTGAAGTTAAAAAAAAAACTATACAAAATCCGCGTCTGTAAAACAATATTTTATCTTTTCGTGCGCATATTATTTTGCATTGCATTGCGTAACACAAAAGTAGAGCTTTCTGTGAGATTTTAATCTGATTACTTTAAAAAAACTCTACATTTTACTTAATAGACATTCGAATTCATGTTTATATATATATTTCTTTACTCCCATCTCTTTATTCATGTCTATACAAGCCTATAATGTATAATGTTCTATTCATACCACATCTAAATTGTATTATAATTTGGAAAATCGTTAAAAGGGCGTGGAAAAAGAGCGTCAAAAGAGGGTTTTTTATATTTTATTTACAGAAAAAAATCCGAGCAAAGTCGGGGGCGGCCCGCTAGTACTTTTTGAAAACTTTACAAATAGGTACCTAAATAAAACACTCCATACTTAATCATTAATTGCCTACGAGTTGTCTAATAACTCCATTGGAGGCAACCCTTCATAAAAATAACTCAAAAATATTTACGGTAAAATATATATTGAAGAAGTATTCAATTACTCAAATTAGAAACGACGTTTTTTATGGTTTATGAACCGTAAAATTAAGACTATGTATAAATTGGTCCATTAAAGCACGGGTCGCCTTTAGAGAGATCAACCCTCCGGCCATTGCGGCCTCAGACGGATTATTATAATCCAGTCGTACGTATACTCAGAAACAACTTCGCTTAAAATTTTAAGTTATTTAAAAAAACTCTTAATATCTTTCGGTGGTTATTTATATCTCGTGTTTTAAAACAGATAAAATTTGAATACTTTTTCTCGATCCTTTGTCTGCAGCGCTCGCAAATGTAAATTTAAAAGGTAGGAAATAAAATGAATCTATTATGAGCGGAGCTTTTATATTGTAGCTTTTCCTTTGCTGATCACGGGATTTCTGTGTAGACATTCGTTAATTTAATGTAATAATAATAAGTGATCAAGTTTATTGAATATATCTTAATTTGTTATTAAGTTGATGTGCACAGGTTTTATGGAGTTTACTAAAGTTATTGATATGTGACTAAAACTTGTTTTCACTAATACAAACATAACATGAACTTACGTTTCGCTCATGGCTTTAAGTAACATATAATAACATGAACTTACGTTTCGCTCATGGCTTTAAGTAACATATAATTATGATTTTGTCAATATGAAAAACAAGTTAATTAATAGACCTATATATTCTATCCACGGATAGACCCGAAGAAAAGAGTCATTTTCGTTTTCCTAATTTATGTTTTCCTAATTAATTAATTCCTAATTTAATAAAAATAAAATAAAAATAAAATGTTTACAATTTACTAGGTCCAAATTATTTTTGCCTTTATTTCCTTCGTCACAATTTGTATGATTTTTAATTCTATGATCCTGATTTTTCTGTTCTTAACTTCCACGGTATATTGATCCTAACTCTTTATATTTATAATTTACTAGATCACAATTATTTTTGCCTTTATTTCACAATTTAATATTTTGATCCTGATTTCCCTAGACTTAACTATTTCCACTTCATCACTTATCATTCATTCGTTCATAGTTTTAAAATATTTATCAGATGAAGCTAGCGAAGCGGCAGAGAGTACCATTAAATGTCGACTAAATCCACGATTTCATTCGAATTCAATGTGAATCTGGGGCTGGTTAATTGTTTTAGAATAAACAGGAAAACCTATTTCTTTTTCCAAACTTATGAAAATCCTTCTACATGTGGTACTTTACATTTTAACTCTTTGTGGAAACCCATTTCATGAACGTTTCTTCCCCCCAGTCTCACCTGAATAAGGAAGAAACGTTACGTGACCTGAGAAATATAAACAGTAGACGCCGTTACTGCAGGTATTTGCACGGCACATTGTTATTCGTAACACCCTGCAGAAAAAATGCGCCGAGCGCTCCTGGCGTTCAAACAAAGAGTAAAATCTTCATACATTACTTGGGAACAAATTGAAAATTAAACGCAGCAGTCTTGATTGTCCTTGTTCACAAAATGTAACAATTACGCAGACACGGAAAACTGTAGTGAAACTCTTGAAAAATTACATAATAAGCAGTAGGTAAGTATATATTCGCAATGGTAAAATGTCGCTTTATTTAGTGATTGTGAATCGCAATTTTGACAGTATTGAAATGCAGACTTCGATGGTTGATTCGATGGAAAAAAGCTACCGTCGGCTGTAAACACCAGTACACCTTAATAATACCTTACCTTACCTACCTTGAATAATGTTGATAGTGACTTTTAAGAAAGACTAAAATATGAAGATATTAGCAGCTGCTAGATTTCATTCGATACTGATCAAGACCATTCTATCAAACATATTATAACTATACAAAAATCCAAAGAAACTATACAAAAACGGAGTTCCTTTTTACCGCAAACAGTGCTCCAACCACATTGCTCCATGGTTTCTCTTATTGATAATTGACATATCATCATAATAATACATCAACAATCATAGTAATATTATTTGAAATAAGGAAGAAAGAAAGAAATTTATTCACATAACACAAAGACACAAACATGTTCAACATTATTTCAAACATGTTATCTCGAGCTAACTTGGAAATTATTAGTATTATTTTTAAAAAAGACGCAGAATACAATCATGAAATTTTTCCTTAACAACAAGATCAACTTTTAAATGTTTAACAAAAAAACAAGATACCAACATCATGTCACATCACGGTTCTTGGAAATATTTACGGACGAAATAGACGTCGCGAAATGTAATTTATCACCATTAACATCGGCTACAAACTTCTCTGTGCTTCGGGCAAAGAAAATGTTCAGACGAATTTAATAAACGTTTTATTTCTATTGGTGCTTTTCCTTTTAGTAGATGTCTGGATGCAAAAGATATTTTTTAAAAAGCTCGGCATATGGACTGATGATGATGGTCCACTTGATGGTATTCAGTTCTATCTTCTATCTATATGAACACATGCAACCTCAAGAGGGGATGTAAGTGGGCTAAGTACGAGCCGAATACGAGGTTTCTTTTTTTTTATATATTCAATTATGCTTACAAAGTGGAAAATTAGCTGTTAAACACGACTTCATATACCTACACAGTCCCAAGTCATTTGTGTCGTTAGAAAATTAGGGTGAATATAAATAAGAAATTAATATCCACCAGATTATTATGGTTATTACGACGTGATCACAGATTCTAATCATACCTATTTGTATTCCATTGCCACGTACGTACACACAAACAAATAACTTATTTCTGTGGTCCTAATATTAATGTAATTAATAATTACAGCAAATTATTACCTTCGACTTTCAATTAAGCCAACAATCAAAGTTGACCGCTTTCGAAACAAAACTTTAACTGCAAATAATTTATTATCATCTCTTTTTGTTTCAAACATACTGAACTTGTTACAAACATTTTATTAAAACCTGTGGTTTACCTACTAATATGTACCTACTCTCTTGTTTGTAGAACTATTTCAATTAATATTGTTTCGCAACTACAGTCAAAAATACAAAACATAAGTGTTGTCAAAATATAATGTCTATTAGCCATTCAAAAAAATGCCCGAGATAAACAAAAATTAATTATCATCTTATGAAAAATCTTATTTAAAATTAAAATTACCTAAATCATTATAACTAGGTAGAAAGTATATAATATACGCCCAACAAGCTACTTCAAGGTTATTATTAAAAAACTGTTTCTTTAAATCTTTCCAGCTATTCTTGTACAAATTTAATTTCAACATCAAATTTGTACTACTAACTCACCTACGTACATATTAAGGCGTATTTGTGATTTAATTTGAATATTATTAACGGTGTACGGAGTTCTGCGCGTTAGTTATCCTAGTTGAGATTTGTATGATAATTTTCTTTAAGCTACCATACATATATTATATTTATTTTTAACATCTAATTTTATGTTTAATCCAACTAGAAGTGGTAGCAGTGTGCATTCGGGCATTCCACAATCAGAAACTTGGTGGCGTAGTCCGCTTGGTATCAGTGCCCATTCTATTACAGAAGTCTACAGTGAAATAACAGCAATAAATAGCTTTTCGATGTTTTTAGGTTGTTTTTAGGTTGTTTTTAGGTTGTTTTAAGTTGTTTTAGGTTGTTTTTAGGTTGTTTTTAGGTTGTTTTTAGGTTGTTTTTAGGTTGTTTTTAGGTTGTTTTTAGGTTGTTTTTAGGTTGTTTTTAGGTTGTTTTGTTGTTTTAGGTTGTTTTTAAGTTATTTTAGGTTGTTTTTAGGTTGTTTTTAGGTTGTTTTTAGGTTGTTTTTTCGGTTGTTTTTAGGTTGTTTTTAGGTTGCTTTTTTGGTGGGTGATTAAGGAATTCTTTTTTTATGAGCAGGTTGTCGGACAGGCTGTCGGTAGGTGGCTACCTTCGCCTATAACACAAGCAACGCCACAGATTAAAGATTAGGGATTAGGATAGCACACATGATTTTACTTCACAGTGGTCTTCTGTAAGAGGGTGGTTACGCTGCCCAAATGAATGCGATACGCAGTGTGCCCTGCCACTATTTAACAGATCCAGACCAGAGCCAACTTTGAAAAGCTCATTTCCAAAGGAGGCCGGGCCGGGTATCAGTCTGACTGTTTATCTTTACCGTAATAAAAATAAAAAACAAATATCGTATATTAAAATAAAAAACACCAAAAACATCAAACCAAGTTTGTTTAAAACCAGTACCAACGTAACTTTGTAAAGTGACACGCGTACTTTATTGAATTGACAATATTTGCATAGGCATTGCTACCTACATAGAAATTGTGTTAACATCACTGCCAATTTTTGAATCTTAATCAAATTCTGTTAACTTGTGAATATATTTTATTATTTGAACAGTCGTTGTAAAGAGATAATTTAAAATGAGGTTCACATTATGCTCTTTAGACCAGAAAATGTATGAAAATAGTTAAATATGTTTTATGGGAATTACTTTATTACGTTATATTATTTAGATATAAGTAATAAAAAAAAATGTATTTGTATTTTGTAAAATAATAAAAATAAAATGAACATTTTAACTCATATAGGTATTGAATTTCGCTGAAACCATCTGTTTGTGTTAGCTTTATTGGAAAAAAAAATTCACTTACAAATCATAACACATTGATTAAGAATAATTATGATTTCAACATTTCTCGTACAAATATTTATATAAAACACTAGTATTAATAAATAAATGAATAAAATGTTACAATTAAAAAAATGAGTAATATTTTTTGGTCGTAACGGTCTACAATAAATATCGGCGAAGATATTTGTAAAAACCAATAGATATCTCACCTTATTTTATTACTTTAGCTGTGATTTTTGCCCCCTGTTCCGGGTCTGCGCATAGTTCAAGTATACAAATCCCCGGGGTCCTGTATACATAAATCCAAGTTCGAATGTTTGTTTATGCTTACCGCGGGATTTCGAAGGCGAACATCCAGAGAAAGGATATTGCAATGAAACTTGTACTCCTTCGCTCTTTTATCGAGTACCGTAACCAAATACCAATGTTTATTATTGTCATAGTTATAGTATACACCTAAAGGCTTCAATACTACGAGTATGTAAGTATACAAAAAGTAACAATTGAACACTTTCTTTGAACAAACAAATGTGAAAGTATGTCTCGTAACTAGCTGACACGGCGGACTTAGTACAGCCTCAAAATAAAAACTTTTTAACAAAAAAATAAAACCGGTTTTTTGTATCGCCGCCGCGCATCACTCTTTACATAATTTTTGCTTGTTTGGCGCCGACTCAAAATTACTTAGGCAAAATAATAAGATTATTTTATGCTTTTCAGTTTTTTCGGCGGTTTTATTTTTTTGTGGCTATAATCTAATATTTACTACATGCTTAATTTTTAATTTTCCCACCCCCATTTTCCCACCCTTAGGGTAGGAATTTTTTTTCCAAAATTATAAGACCAACTTCGAGGTATAACCCTATCCACTAAAAAAAGAATCATCAAAATCGGACTACTCTGTAAAAAGTTATATTATGCGTGGTTATACGCTACAATCGGTAAGTGAACAATCAATCATCCCCTGTTTTCCTACCCTTAGGGTTGGAAATTTTTTTCCAAATTAAAATGGGACCCCCTTGGAAATGCACCATTTCAAATAAAAAAAGAATTATCAAAATCGGACCACCCTGTCAAAAGTTATGCGTGATCATACATAAAAAAAATAATATATACGCGTCGAATTGAGAACCTCCTCGGTTTTTGTTTTTTCGTTTTCGTCGGTTGAAAAACCGTTCCATACAAAATGTACGAGAAAATCAATTTTATTCACAATTTTTTTTTCGTGAATATTTCAGCTGTTTTAATAGTTATTCTGCTTTTCGGGATAGAGACAAATTCAAACAAATCAAAGAACATAAAAATCGATCCAACCGTTCTCGAGTTATAAATGGTGTGACTAAAACTATTTTCTTTTATATTTATAGTATTTCTATAACATTTATGATTTAGATCTGTGTGTCTCAATTAGTACCCCTTGTACGCGAGTTCAAGGTCATTCTTTAAGTGGTACTCAAGAAAAAGTAATTGGGAACCACTGATTTAGATAATTAATGTGTCATATAAGAGTAATATACATAATACATATATATTTACATACAGAAGGGCAAAGTGAGACGAGAGATGTATTTACTTACTGAAATTGTAACAGCTAGAATTGACACAATAATGTAATGAAGGTCCCGATGGGCGTGTGTGGAAGCCAAAGCGATAAATTGCGGTGCGTGCCGGTGATTCATGGAGAATCCAGATTTACATGTATAAACATTTGCTTGTTACCTTACTTCAACATAGCTACATACACTTAGATACTCAGGTATTGGTTTATATAAAAAAAATTGGCAAAAATTATAGTATATCCACGGGCTTGAACGATTTAAATGTCTCTTAATGACCCACCCGACATCGCGCAACCACAATCTGCATTAAATGCCCGAGATTTTTTTAGGTACGACAGGCTGACGGTCCACTTTATGGTTGGCTACAGGCGCCTATTAAGAGTGGGTATAAAGCAAACAAAATTTGTAATTTCACCCTATGCAAATACGTAGAACTACGCACAACATGCGACGGAAGATAGCGCATCTCGCTCAATAAAAATGTTATAAGTGCCAAAAGTATTAAATATTAATTATTCGTAAACTACAATGTCAAATGAAAAATTGTTACATACAGCCTTAGATAATATGTGAAGTGAAATTACTGATACACTTTTAGCTTTGTAATGTGTGTCATTTTGAAAATAAAACTAAAATCGATGGAAATGAGAGCTCACTTGGTGATTTTTTTCTATCGAGAAAATTTCATTATATTATGTTTTCTTTTACAGTCGTCACTTTCATTTATAATGTATTTATCTATTTAAAAAAATTAATTAAATTAGACTTTGTTTACTTCGATAAAATTCAAATCTAGGATTGGCTATTTCTCTTTATACCCGCTCTTAACCCAAGCAACGCAAGTGTTAGATTAGAAGGGGAAAGATAAATAGGCTCTGGTAACGAGACACACATTATTTTACGATGGTCTGCTGTAAGGAGGTGTTACAGGAGGGTTGACTAAAGCCTTAATTTGATAGGCACCCTACACTGCGCTTTCCTTAAGAATAGAGCTATCAATAAATTTATATTTCTGCTAATTTATTTATAAAGCGGGCAGCATACTGGCTTAAATATTATATACTAGCTGGTGCCCGCGACTTCGTCCGCGTTGAAAAAGAAAAAAGTAGCCTATCCTGTTTCATGAAAATCAGTTAATCCGTTTAAGAGTTATGGAGGAACATACATACAGAAAAAAAATCTAAAAATCGTCAATTTAGTTTCAGTATCATGTATAGAGCATATAAACACGATATCTCTTAAAACAAAGTAACTTACTCCATGACCAACAGATTTATTATTAGTATTGATGATTTAAATGGATGGCCCATTTGATGGTTGGTTTATTTTTTCCCACCCACACAGAAAGTCTATCTACAAGGTGAACAGACGATCCGATAAAGAGGGTTGACGGTGGATTCAGACTGCTTCTTACCAGTCCTATTATAAAATTATAGAAGAGACTTATGTGCAGCAGTAGACATCCTACAGCTGAAATTATGATATTTTCCCAAGACCGCGTCAGAATAACAATGCAAAAACCTAGCAATAACACTTGTTCCATTAATTTATTTTTTATTTTTATTTTATTTTATTGAAATACCAACAGCACACAGAATCGATCATATTCGTATGTGACCTATATTGCTCGGCTAGAATCTGTTCAGCGGCGCTTCACTCGAAGCCTAAATTACCGTTTGAAAAGGAAATGTGATTATGCGGATAGACTTATCTCTTTTGATCTGCAATCGCTCGAAGATAGACGGCTGGTGGCAGACTTGAGGTTTCTGTTCGACATGGTCAATTCTGTAATAGATTGCCCATATCTGGCCGAACGAATAGGATTGCGTGTTAGTGTGGCTCACACTAGGCGTAAATGTCTTTTTGACGTTGGCGACGCGCGTAACAACTATGTCAGGAGCTCTGTGTTGTGTAGAATCGTGCGTACATACGAGAACAAATTTAAAGATCTGGACATTTACTTCCTGAGTAGACGGTCATTTATCGGGCGAGTGTTAGATGGTCTGCAGCATATTGCAAAATGACCTGGTCCCCCCCTCCACTGAGCAGTACCACACACACACACACACATACACACACACAAATTCACGCATATGTGTTTATATCTATGTATTTGTTATAATGTATAATATGTTTATATAATTTATAGATGTACTCGTATATTGTTATCTATTTTTTTTTAATTAGGTACTAGCACTTTTTTTTGTACATATAAATTTTAAGATGCCTAATCTTGTAATAGGCTATATAAAAATTTTAATCTATTATATGTAATTGTTAAATATTAAATGCTGTAAGGTGAGCTATTAAATAAATAAATTAATTAATAAATAAATAAAATATTCACAAGTTACAGATTACACGTTTACATCTGCCAATTACTGTTATCTACAGCTATATGCTACACAATATTGTCTCTGTTAAAAAATAATTTTAAAAAAATAAAAATAATAATAATTAAATCAAAACAATAAAATTCAAGCACAATAATTTCAATTTCAATCGTTCACAAATGAATGAATATTTTAGGCAGCAAATCGAATGATGTTTATTCAAAGATTCAAAGTAATAATGTACGTTTCACAAGTGAGTTTTATCCTGGCAGCGCTGGCTAAAATATAGGAAAAATAACGCCAAAATATGATTGATGAGCCGTCCCTCGTCTATCTGTATACGAGCTTGCCACATTTTTCTGTCGCGCAGCAACGCCAAAACAAAAGCCGACATGTCATTGTGCTACTTTTTGTATACTTTGCTTCTCATTCTTTTTTTTCGCACATAAAGATATTTCACATGGCTGACTTGAGCTTTTATATTTTATGTCTTCTATAGCTATCTATATCTATACATATTATAAAATAATATAAAAGGCGATGTGTGCATGTATGTTTGTTCCCATTTTGTTCCCTATGGACTCTGAACCGCTGAACTGATTTTGATGAAATTTTCAGACAACCTTCAGATTAGTCCAGCGGATAATCCTGTAAAGTTTGGTAGCGGTCGGACGCGGACGAAGTCGCAATCACCCACTAGTTATAAAATAAAGTCTCTGTCCGTCACTGTGTTTCTCCGGATTTGATACGTTTTTAACTAATACATAGAAAGAGTGATGAACGGGAAAGGTTTGTGTATATAATTTGTAGAAATAAATGGATACGTGTGAAGCCTGAGCGGGTCGCTGGTTTATTTATATAGCAAACACTTATATTTTAATTGTTAATTTGATTTTATTTAATGAAATAGCGACATCTAATCTAATAAATCTTTTAGCGACAGATATGAATCTAACTAAGTTTCCGTCATATGTTTCTGATTGATTTTCTTTGTTAAAACATTTAGAGCGCAATTAAGAAAAAATACATTTTTCTCTACCTAAGTACATCCATTATAAAGTGAAATACTTTGAAATTTGATCAAACATTTTCTTGAAGTCCGCTCTCGCAGTAATTAGGAGCCTCTCGAGTATTCAGTTTAATAGTTGGCGAGCTAGAACGTGCAGTCAGAGACGTAATAAAAAATAATAATTCAATCATCGTACAACTTCGTTTTATAAAAAAATTATGGGAAACTAGTTCCTGGCCGCGACTTCGTCCTCGCCCTTTTTCTTAGGTAAACAGTCATGTATTCAATCTTTGTTTTGAAACATATAAAAATTCCAAATTCCGGAATTTTAATTATTTCTCTTGGTTAGTTTAAAAAAAATATTAAAGAGCTAGCTAATAATTAATAATAAATTAAGCAAAGCTAAATAATTGTGTTAATAACATTTCCATGTGATTCTAAATAATGAAATAATTGGAACGATATTCAAATCAAAGTTTGATTATGGTTATTTAATTTAACTTATTATTGGGTAAGTTCCTTTTTTTTAATATATAACCACGCGTATACCACTGTAGGATCTTAAGCAAAAACGTAAAATAATACAATTCATTTGGGGGCAAAGTAACGCCCGTCGATTGTTCTCGGGGAAGTGTTGGCGGCGACAATTCAAAGCCTATTGAAGGCTCGGATTGAATGGAAGTTCAAACGAATGTGTGTCCCTGTCCTCCGTTCTCTTTGTGATCCGTTCCTTTTGATCTCGGGCTACACTTAAGGCTACGGCACATATTAGACAGCTACGCCACACCGATCACGAGACATTAGTAGTTTTGTCACTGAACTAGTTAGGAGATTTAATAAATAAATCAACAAGATTCAAATCTACGTAAATAAAAAGGAATCCAATATGTTATGAAGAGGTTCTTATAAAGAGAAAATTGGAAAAAACGTTCCTAAGTAGCTAACAATCCCAATAGTTTTGATAGAAGACGGTTCAGCTAGTATAATGTTTCCTGACCAATTTTTATTTATATTGTAATAAATGATAATAAAGAAATAAATACTGCAATTACACAAAACAATTCTAACCAAACATGTAGTAGCACTGATATTGTAATTTACATCCTTGGTACCATTTTTTACGCATTATTAAATTGTTATTATTGCTTGTAATATAAAGTACTGAATTCAATATAAATCGATCAAGCTAACTAGACAGTTAGCCTTCATTACTTAGGTCACATAAACAAAAGGAGAGGTGAGCGGAGGTGTGGTAAAGATTCTCGCATTCCAAAGAGGTGCCGAGGTAACTTGACCCAGTAGTATACTAATCTTTAACAGATCGCTGACGTCGAGCCAAGGGATTATTCCACTTCGTCCCCGAGGGTTGGTCCCCGCCTCATTATTTACCTACGCTGTAGTGTCTCTCGTCCCCATCACAATTTTGTGCTACTACTAACCATTGTTAAGTCGACGTCGTAACACTGTCGCACTCCATCGGATATGTGTTAAAGCCTTAGAAACGAATCACGTTCCTGCTTCTTTTCATTTCACCTTTGGCCAATCTTTCCCTTCACTTTTATTTCGAACCGGTCATACGTTCATAACGTCATTTTAAAAGGCGTACTGAATTATATATTTGCCATAATATGTCGAGTGGCTGATTTATTCAGGCCGGTTGGAAAAGTCTGAAACTGAAACAAAAAAAATGTACTAATGAACTAAATCGTAGTATTATTTGTTATAGGCTAAAGTCTCATACTTTATAGGTGACCTTATTCGTCTACCATCAAGTAGATCGTCATCCTGTCATTTTTATGATAAGTATTATAGTACGTACTTAACATTTTAGTTTTAGTGACTACTTAGAGATTCTTATTATTAATAAATACATGCAAAGTATGCAAACTGTGCTACACGTCTGTGAGAGTTAAAGCAGCCAAGACGATGCGGTCAAGCTGACATTAACTTCGCTTAAGGGGCTTGCGGTATTCGCTCGTTGAACTGACACTTTGATACCTACAAACGCCCCGAGTTATACACTATCTTGTCTCTCTTGTTAAGAGCACACTGAGTCCCATAAAATTAATTAATACACGTCTTTACTTCATGAGTAATTGGAGTCAGCTACGTTTTAATATATTTTCTAAATA
This sequence comes from Synanthedon formicaeformis, assembly GCA_945859745.1. Taxonomy (NCBI): domain Eukaryota; kingdom Metazoa; phylum Arthropoda; class Insecta; order Lepidoptera; family Sesiidae; genus Synanthedon; species Synanthedon formicaeformis. The sequence continues at coordinate 3,582,860 of OX243955.1, read as the reverse complement.
ATTACCTAATTAAGTACACGGACGTGGCCAGACAAAACTTTTGTCAGCTCTTTACTTTTTAACAGCAAAATCAAACAAATCTACTTTTGAATAATGAAGCTGGTTTTTTGAAGTCAAAACTACTTAAGGCACGTAGGGCACTATTGGGAAGTATGGGAAAAAAGCACTGAACTCGCGCGACCGTTACGTCGCGCCTGAAAAACTTTAACCATATTTGAAATCAATCGCCTATCAATCCTAAAATAAAAATACACCAATTTTGTGTGGTTATTCACTTATAGGCTTGTATTATGGAATAACTGGTATAATTTTTTTCTATTTATATATTTTGTATTATTATATACTAGCTGGCACCCGCGACTTCGTCCGCGTTGAAAAGAAAAAAAGTAGCCTATCCTGTGTCCTGTACGTCTAATAGTTTATCTACCAAGTTTCATGAAAATCAGTTAATTCGTTTAAGAGTTATGGAGGAATATACATACATACATACATACATACATACATACATAATGTACAAAAAAAATTCTAAAAATGGTCAATTTAGTTTCAGTATCATGTATAGAGCCTATAAACACGATATCTCTGAAAACAAAGTAATTTACTCCATCACCAACCCTTACAGATTTATTATTAGTATTGATGATGTAGAGATAATGGCAAAATACACAAAAAGCATATAGTATAAATTCTTATAAAATTGGTTTAGTGAAAATAACATTCTTAATTATTAATTTAATTACTTTAACAACAAATTAGTATTTAATTGTTGATAAATAATAAACTATTTTGCAATAAAACTTTTTATTAAACATTTACTTTAGTAAAAGAACTATTGACACTTTTAAGAAAAACAACTTTAGTCAGTGTAATAAAGGATTTTTGACTGTTTTTTTGGCATGTAAACGCCAATGGAATCTTAAATGTAATAGAAAGAAATCAATTCCCGAATGCCAGTTCGTGCGCTGTATTCTATTTAGATATGTATATTTTTTATAACCGTAAATTGCTATGGAAAAATAACACAAATACGAAACATGTAAATAAGAGAGCTCGCGAGAAATATAGATTTTTTTAAAGTTGAAATATTATGTAGATGTGAATAAGTTGGAATAATTCGTTAAGTGGTTACAGTTCTTTGTTTCATCCATATATTCGGGAAACGGTTATCCTACATAGATTTTTCAAAATTCGCGAATAAACCGCTCACTACACTCAAAATTGTTGAAACATTTATAATCCAGCTATTTGGTAGTTTTTGAAAATTGGTGATTTTATAGATTTTAATGTGCTCTTTCCGAATTTCTACTTAGCCACCTCACCTCGAGTATCTTTTCATTTATCCAATATGGCGCCGGTTATGCAATATATCCAACAGTTTTCTGACAAAATCTCCTTTCCAACTCAGTTTACGATAAAAACATTTAAATAATCAATTAAACTATAGAAAATTTCCCATAATTTCTGTAAGAACCTATTTTTTGTAACATTAACAGTTTTAGCGTACGAGCTCCATAAAATCTCCTCTTTTTCATCACCAAATGAAATTCTTCAAATGAATCTCGTAATCCTCACGAGATTACTTATTGAGCATCATAATGCAAGACGAAATACATAAGTCAGAAGGCGATGTAAATGTGCACTTAAAACATGAAATTTCAAGTCAAATGCCGAGTAACATATTAAGTTATACATTGCGGTCACGTTTCACGGCAGGCGAACGTCCTCGCTAAAGACTCGGTGGGTTACCAACTCGGCAAATATCCATTTTGGTAGGCGACCGCACCTCCCGTGCCCATAAGTTTCTTACTTAGCGTGTAATAGATGTAGCCTTCGTGTAAAATATCACTCGCAACTTTTAAACGTACATTTTTAAGCACGTTTCTTCAGCACAGAGCTTTCAACGCGTCGCTCGGGTGACGTTAATCTCTTTAATTCACATAATTTCCGAGGCGCTCTATGTTTTCCTTAAAAAAACTGAATTTAAATTACCAGGTCTTGACTTAATGTCCCTATAGGAATTGTGTCATTGTTAAAAAACATTTTGACCTATTTCCCAACGAAATATGTGGTCTACTTTATATTTCTTTTTGTCTTAATGTGATTGAAATAAAAGCTTAAAAATAGTAAACTATTTTTATTTATTCACGTGGGTCCTCGTCGACCCCTGGAGGTCAATATAGACCATTTTGGGTATCTAATATATGATGTAATATATGATTACATCATCATCATCATAATTAGTATAAAAGTTTACAAAATGTAAAACACTCATAGGTATGATTTTCTTAACTCTATACCTGTCCGTCTCTTTAAAAATATTTCTTATATATTTTTTATTATTCTATGTAAATGAGTTAATGGACAACTCGCCCGCCCGCCCGTCGGGCGAATCGTTTTTTTTTATCTATTTTCATACATGCATCCATCCTCACAAACTTTTGCATTTATAACATACTAGAGTTAGAATAAAACGTCAATATAATTTGAAACCAATTTCCTTACTTTATATATAAAGGTCGGCAGAGAAGGTACATTTGATGATAGGTGACAAACTTTGTCTAAATGAGAGGAGTTTAGCACTCATATACCATATACAATGACAATATATAATCGTATGTAGGTATGAATAATGTACTCCTATTGTGACCATTTTTAAATTCATTCACCACAGGATACTGTGTCGAGTCGGAGTGGAGAAGGATCGCACCACCGACATCGGTAAGCCACTAATTTTATTCAGCTTCAGACAGTAATGTTTTATTTAACTGTTGCGGTTTCAATATTCATCACTTAACTTCTAGCATTTGTACTGGAATGTACTAGAGGTTTATTTCGCTGACAAATAGGAATTTTTGTATCTTGATTTTTGATTTTTTTTTTTTGAATTTTTTTAACTTGCCATCGCATTTTAGTACATTAAAAAAGATTTACAGTAAACAGAAAAACATGTACGTACATACTGTCGCTTCTAATAAAAAAGAAAATATACTTATAGGTACTATATTTTTTCTTTAAGGCTTCCTTACGTACACTCCTCAGCAAATCTTTAATTTTTAACATCAAAACCCCAAACAAACAACGTATCGTGTCAGCCATAATGTTTTATAATTCGCGAGAGTAAAGGATAAACTATTTAATACAATTTGTATTTAGTTCATAGCATATTCTTAACCGTATTTCGTGGAGTCCCACTGGAATACGTGGAAAATTACTTTATATACGTCAAGCGTTGTTAGTGCAGCGCGATATGAAACGAAATGGAAGGGAGAGGCGCAGCGGCGTGAGGTGGATGGAAATTGCAATATCCGGGCCAGTTGAATTAGACACTAACACTTCTTGTCTAGATATGTCTCGTACTAGAATAATATGCATGTAGAAAATTTAGTAAATTATGTACTTATTTAGGGAGCAACTACATTTATTCAGCTCAACCTGTCTAGTCTCTATTCTCGATCAGGCAAGTAGTGGCAATGCACACTGAGCTTCAGTCATAAATTGGGCAGACCGTTTATGACTATGTACGTTTAAATATCTAGAGCAGAACCATTAATCTAATCCTTAATCCTACATTAGTTGACAGCGCACTTTTGTAGCACCGGTCTGACGACCTTTGCTTATAAAAAAAGAAGTATTCATAATCACATTGCGAAACGCTGATTCCTGATCGGTACGTCCTGAAGTGTCTTCTTTGGACAGCTCTTCTTTGACCTTCGCGGTTGTGATGTTATAATCGCGGTTGTGATGATATTAGCGGTTGTGTGATCAATCATCAATACTAATAATAAATCTGTAAGTGTAGGTATTGTATGTAGGTATTGTATGTATTCCTCCATAACTCTTAAACGAATTAACTGATTTTCATGAAACTTGGATGATAAACATTCAGACGTACGGGACACAGGATAGGCTACTTTATTCTTTTTCAACGCGGACGAAGTCGCAGGCACCAGCTAGTGTTTATAATAAAACGGTTAATTACCGTGTGATATAACATTTATTTTTAATTTCCATGGTCTTTCCAGCAGAATTAAATCACAAACATTAGGCCTGTGTACGAGATTGGATCGCACGAGCCGGCTTAACTAAACTTCATTAGTCAAGTTTGGATAACAGCGTGATGTCGGTGTACACATATACACACATACGTCGCCTGACAATTTGGAGCCACCTGGAGGGCCTGGAGGGCAATCACCAAAACTACCACTAAGCCAGAATATTTCCAAATTAAAAAAAAAATTAGTAAAATAGTTCAAAACTTGGATATTATCTGGATTAATGTTTGCTTTGCGACTTTTATAACCAACCTTAAATGGACCATCAGCTTGTCCGACGGCCTTTACATAAAAAAGTCTATCTTTTTCTGAAAGAAAATTATCCAAAAAAGGTAAAAGATGTTACCAGAAATTTGACCAAATTAAAACACATGCCCATTTAGTTCTCAACATTTAGACAAAACAATTCACTCATTATGGTGACAAATGGAAAGCAACTATAATGTTACCTACGTTGGCTGAAATTTCCATTGACAATAAATCAGAGTATTAAGCGAATCGAACTCGTGATTTATCCCACAGTTTAATTCCACTGTGATTCATTATAAAATATTGCTTGCTGTATAATGTTCACTAACTTTAATTTTGTTTCAGTGTTTAAAGTTTAAGCGGACTTGGAGTGTTCCACCGAAGACCATTATTGAATGTAATATTCATTTTCTGCATCTGCAAAAGGAATCTTAACGAAGCAAAAAAATCGCCCTCCTTAAATCGTTCTCCTGCAGAGGTTGGAACAAAAGAAGTCTCATTAACAAAGTTTCATAACAAAAAGGTTTTAAAAAGACCGAAAAAAATTAATTTTTATCTTTGCATTGTTAAAAAGAGTAAAAGAGGACCGCACCGCACAGAGGTAAAAGTTCCATTTCGACTTAATAATATAATTAAGTAGGCTACTTATGTGTGTTTACTCGATCCAAATAACCTACACATTTCATATATATTCATCATCGTCCTCATCTCAGCTGCAGGACGTCCACTGCTGGACATATTCCTACCCAATAATTTTCCAATAAGAGGCCACGGCCAATAACGGCCGGGCCTCTTCTCGAGAACCTTCCGGCCCCAATGGCTGTCGGCTCTCCGTACTATGTGTCCTGCTCACTGCCACTTCAACTTACTGATACGTACGAAAGTTACCGACATAACGTTAACGTCTGCGGATCTCCTCATTTCTGATTCGATCCCGCAATGTAACCCTGAGCGATACCGCTTCATAGCTCGTTGAACGACGTTGAGATTTTTAGTTAGAGACCACGTTTCAGAGAGATAATATGTCATCACTGGCAACACACATTAGTTGAAAACTTTTGTTTGAGACGCTGAGGAATTTTGGACGAGAAGATGTCTCGGAGTTTTCCGAACGCTGCCCATCACAGCTGGATTCCACGATTGACCTCTGTCTCGAAGTTGGGTACCTAATTAAATTCACTTTATATTAAATTTCAATAAAAAAAGGTGATGTACAGTCACCTTTTTGGTCTCAAGTTTAAAGTACTTAACTGCATACCTATATGTGCCAGTAAAGACATACCCATAGTATCCACAATCAAACGAGAACGCGCAGTTGGCATTTGGCCTTTTATTAGGTGTTGGAATAACGATTATCGAGCCTCAAACGTGCCTTAGTCTATTTCCTTTCTTGAAACACTCCACTTTAGCAAATATATCGATAGTGAAACCCCTTTTAGCTTCGAGTGCTATATTAAAATAGAACCTCATTCGACTTTCTGCGGCTTGCCAAATATATAGAAATGTATGTGAGAATGCACCTTAAATTCATATACCTACGTAAAAAATAAAATTTTCGTGATTTATGCCTAATTTTTTTATATACACAAATAGTCAACAACATTTAAACTGTGAGTGAATGTTATCTTAAGTTTATTTTCATGACAAATGATGATAAATGGTAAAATAAATTTTGAATGGAATAAGTCAAATGAAATACCTACATTACTTACTAACTTAAATATACAGTCAACAAAATAAAGAAAAAAAAAACAGTGAAATAGCGATGAATGACTAATGGATAAACTTGTAAGTTCGTGTGATATGTAAGTTTGTAATTATACTATAATTATTCAATAAAAATAGAACAAGCTACTTTCATTATAGTATACGATAACATTACAAGTTTATATGGCAAGGTTGAGGGTATGTTACAAAATATCATATGACAAAATTTTACATATAGAATGACGCATATTACTATTTATGAGTGATTAAATACTTCTAAAGAACTACTTCGACATTATACAGTTTATATTTGTAATCTATATTCAAGTTAAAATATAAAAATGAATGAATCAATGAATAGGTTTATTACGTTCCGCAAACCTAGGATGATGAGATCTCGGTCTGACCGTGACATACAAAACAGCATAGGAAGTGAAATTTTAAACTCAACTTTATTGGACGACACAATCAAAAGTTTCCCAATTTATAATAATGACATTTCTAACAGTGACAATTCTATCTATTTAGAATTAAAGGAAAAAGTAGAAGACTTACAGATACAGCTTAATAGTGCTCACAAAGAAATTGAAAGTCTGAATATTGAGAACATAAATCTTACAAAAGACTTAGAAAAAAAGGACAGGGAAATATATCTGTTAAAACAAATTTCTCTAAACAATAGCTTGAGTCTGTCAAAAAACCGTACACCTATAACAAAGAGACTAACCTTATCAAGAACAAACACTCTAAGGCATTCACCATTACGCAACCCTCTAAATCTATTTTTTTCAAATAAAAAAATGACAGAAGAACAAACAAAAAACACTAACATGGACAAAATACAATACACAGTTGGTAGTCAAAAATTCAACCGAATACATTATAAGCCTCAACAATGCAAACTGCTGAACACACAGCTGAGCAATAAAAAGGATATTGTAATGGATAAATCAATTATGGAAAATAATTTTTTTAAAGAAACATTGACGCATAAAAAACATCGCATTTTAGTAACCGGTGACGAACAAATCCGCAACTTATCTTTACAACTGAAAGAAGGCTTAACCAACAAATGGAAGGAAATGTATACAATTCAAGGAACAGTAAAACCATTTGCAACATCAACTGAATTCCTGAATGATATTGATTCCTTGGTGCATTCGACAGATGACAAAGACATTGTAGTTTTAGGTTTAGGTAAACATGATCAAAATTTACTGCAGTTTATGTCAAATTTCAGTAATATTCTATATATGTTAAGAAATACTAATGTCTTCATTTTGAGTATTCAAACAAATGTACACCTTAACACTCAATTATTTAATCATTATGTACGACAAATCTGCACAGGTTACGCGAATTGTAGGTTTGTGGATGGGGGTGAGAACCGTTTTAAAAACCGAAGATACAAAAAAGCTGATTATCTAAAAAATGGGCACATTTACAATCTCTTATCCGAAATCAATAGTACAATTTATAAAAAAAATCTTATACCAACTGGTGATGGTCAACTAATGGGATCCCAAACAAAACGTGATCTTATACACATCAAATTAAACAAAAAAGATGCCCTTACATCTGACCAAAATACTTTTCGGTGTAGAAATTTATCTAAGAATAAAAACGGAACTATTCCTTACTTTTTTGCGCTACAAAATGAAAAGGCCAAAAAATACAATAAAAACGTAAAAGAAAGAAAGGGAACTATACCTTTTTATTTTAAACCATGTTTGAAATCGCTTCCAACACAGAAACATGTAGATGCGCCTACGGATTCTTTTTTTCGAAACTAAACCTCATACTATAACGATACTTCATCAAAATATTTGCGGCATATTAAACAAGAAAGACTTTCTCGAAATAGCATTACTAGACCTAGAGAGAAACCATCACATGATAGATATCATTTGTCTAACAGAAACATTTCTAAAGAAAGGAGCTGAAACTAATTTGAAATTAATAGACTATAAACTAGCTTCATATTTTTCCCGTAATAAACGTGGTGGAGGTTCATGTATTCTAGTCAAAAACTATCTCGACCATAAACCACTGCCAAATATTACTAATAGTATAAAAGCTTTACCATGTGATTTTGAATATTGTATTACTAAAATTCCCTCCATAAATACCATAGTTGTTAACATCTACAGAACACCGTCATCCGATGTACGAGTGTTTTTGGCGTGTCTTAATGAATTGCTGAAAAAGGTATTATTATTAAAAAGCAAACATTTAGTTTTGAGTGGTGACTGGAATATTAATATTCTACGTTCCAGTAAAGTAAAAAATGATTTATTTTCGCTTTTGCAAAATTATAATCTAACAAATCACATTTCACAACCCACAAGGCAAAAATCCTGCATTGATTTAATTATAAGTAACATAGCGGACGTTAAGCCCTCAATACATCTGTTAGGATTGTCTGACCACGAAACGGCTCAAGCCATCACATTCGCTATTAAACATAAAACAACCATAGCTAAAAAACCAGAATTCTGGTTCACGAAAAAAAGAGATATGTCTACAGAAAACAGAGCGTAGTTCATGCAGTGCATTTCGGCCATGTCTTTCAGAGATGTATATAGTGAAACCGACACAGACAAAGCTTTTAATGTATTTCATGACACATTCGTTCTGTTTTACAACTTGTGCTTTCCATCAATTTGGGCAAAAATTGTAAGTAAGCGAAAAAATTTGTGGCTTACTAAGGGCCTTAAGAAAGCTTGCGTAAAGAAAAGACATTTATATTTAAATTACAGACTTTCCCCTGCAAATAAAAAAATTAACAAAAAAATATACATTAGATATACGTCAATACTACGTAAATGTATACTCAAGTCTCAATCTCTTAATAATACTAAATTCATTCGTAATTCTATAAACAAATGTAAGGCCTCTTGGCAGGTTATAAATAATAACTTCACTAATAAATGTTTAAGCAGCGAGATAAGCACTATACTTTTGAATGGAACTACTCTGAATAATCCCGAAAAAATTGCAGAGAGCTTTAACAACTACTTCATTGGTCTATCTGAGAAATCTGTAAACACAAGTACAAATACTAATATAAGTACAGTTACTAGTAATAATACTATATTTTTAAGTCCCACTCACCCTCTAGACATTTATAAAATAATTAAACAATTAAAAAATACAAAATCCACGGGATACGACAACATTAGCACTGCAATATTAAAGGAATGTGCACATCTCATATCGGGACCTCTCTGTCATATTATAAACCTATCATATTTACAAGGAGTTTTCCCTTCTCGTCTAAAAACATCCGTAGTTAAGCCCTTGTTTAAAAAGGGCGATAAAAATGATATGAACAATTATCGTCCTATCACATTGATACCTGTTTTGTCCAAGGTCTTGGAAAAGGATATGTGTAACAAACTAAAGTGCTTTTTAGATAAATATGATTTACTTAAATCGAACCAATATGGATTTAGAAAAAACATCAGCACAACTAATGCAATTTATCACTTGGTTAAAATTGTAACGGAAAGCTTAGATCAGAAAATCATACCTATTTCTGTGTTTTTGGATATGACCAAGGCCTTTGATTTTGTCTGTCACGATATATTGCTTTATAAGCTAGAAGCATTAGGAATAAGAGGATGTGCCCTAAAATGGCTAGAAAGTTACATCAGAGATCGGAAACAATATGTCGAAATAAAAAAATTAAACTCGCATCACGAAAACAGTTACACATCGACACTGAAACAAAATAGATACGGCGTTCCTCAGGGAAGCGTCCTAGGACCGCTTATGTTTCTGATCTATGTTAACGACATGCCAGATGCGATCCAACATGAATCAATCCAATTTGCAGATGACACAACAATAGTTTTAAAGTGCAATGACAAAACTAAAATAACGTCCGAAATTGAAGATGTCTTAAATTCTGTAACAGACTGGTTGACTCAAAATAATCTAAAAATTAATTTAACAAAAACAAAACTCATATCGTTTCAAACCTACAATAGTAACTCTTTAAATTTAGACATTAAATGTAAAGACATTTCTATTGAACAAGTAAATACTATAGCGTTTCTGGGTTTGAAAATTGACAAATTTTGCAATTGGAAAGCTCAAATTGAAAATGTTAATAATAAGGTGAACAGATTCATCTACGTTTTAAATAGATTGAGAGTTACTGCAACTAAAGAGTCGGTTTTATTGGCTTACCACGGATATGTCTCTTCAATACTGAGATACGGTATCATTGTTTGGGGTAACTCTGTGGATGTTGAAACTGTATTCAAGTCTCAAAAGAAGTGCATTCGTTCAATGTTTGGTATCGATTCCTTACAAAGTTGTAAACCATTTTTCAAACAAAACGGTATTCTCCCACTGCCCAGTCTATATGTCTATGAGACGTGTGTATTTGTGCAGAAAAATTTGTCTCTGTTTAAAAGAAATAAAGATGTTTATATAAATGTTAAAGGCAGAAATAAACGTGGCAATAAGCTATACCTGCCACGACAAAGACTAGCAGTTCACACTAAGAATGCTTATTGTATGTCAATAAAAATATATAACAAACTGCCAGACAACATTAAAGAGTTTAACGTCGCCATATTTAAAACCAAATTGTTCAAACTTTTAATAGAGAAATGTTATTATTCTGTTAGAGAATATTTTGACGATAAATTGGATGAGACTTAATAAATATAGATAAATGTAATTTTAATGAATGTAATAAATAATATAACAAAAATAATTTTGCTCGAATGGACATTGTAGCTAATTTTTCCTTTTTTTAAGTTGACATTTAAGTACATGACATAATATAGTACTGAATAATACCTACATCCTACATCAAAATAAAGAAAAATTTGTACGTCGAAATTACGACAGAGTGTGCATAGGACTGTATGTATATTTTATCCATCATTGTATATCTACTCACATTCTCATGCAAATAAAGTTTTATTATTATTATTATTTACTTATTTATTTAATTTTCTTAATTTTAAATTTTTTACAATATACATTTATATAAATACAAAAAAAAACAATATATATTATAAAAAACTTAAAACTAGACATCCGCTAGTAGCGGGGCTAGGCCCAAGCTACCGGTGGTTAGGGCTGCAGAGTGAGGAACCTCCTGACAATTCGTGCCGTGTCCAGAAGTACCGCCTTCTGTATCTGACCCTTGATCCAGCCATTAGCGAGAGACTCTTAAGATGTTGGTCGAGACTCTTCGCTATAAAACCGTTCGCCGATACGACTATCGGGACAATGATTGTCGAATCGACATCCCACATGGCGGTCACCTCGTGAGCCAAGTCTATGTACTTGGTAAGTTTGTCTTTCTCGGCTTTCACGAGGTTTTCGTCATGTGGGACAGTAATGTCAACAAGCATCGTCCGGCGTTGGGATCGGTCAATAACCACGATGTCAGGCTTATTGGCGACAATAGTCCTGTCCGTGATTATGGAGCGATCCCAATAGAGCGTGGCATGACCATTTTCAAGGACGGGCGCAGGCACATATTTGTAATACGGTACTTCAAATTTAACAAGGTGATATTGAAGAGCAAGTTGTTGGTGAATAATTCTGGCTACTTGGTTATGTCTGTGCAAATACTCGCCGTTAGCAAGATTATTATTATTATTATTATTATTATTATTATTATTATTATTATTATGTATATTTACTTATTTGTTTTTTTTTTCTGAAATGGCTTTATTTTTCAACGAGATTAAGGAAATGCCGTGCTAAAAAAAGTATGTACCTAATAAATAAGACGATTTCAGTTTTTTTCACATGCCAAAACTTATGTTAATCTAATTGCTAATTTTAATCAAAATCGTCAATATTTTCTTCAAAATACAATGTCATAGGCCACTTTAATTATTTTGGTAACATCTCTTATTCATTTTCGATTTGGCAATAATCCATCGAAATTTTTTTCTAATACAAAATGTTAACCCAGATGCTACTAATAAGCATTAGGTATACAAATTAATATCAACATTAACTAGGTAACAAATACTGAGAGTAATTTTGAGCTGAAATGAAAAATTTTCTTGAATAGAATAAAAAAAATCGCTGCAATAAAAACAGACAACTCAAACCGGTAATAACCCGGTTTTCGCGTGGGAAATAAATCTGTGCAAAATTAAAACGAGCTCGCATTTTAAATGTGCCTCCGCGGGTAGGAGGTACTTAACCGTTTTAGAGAGGCAGCACCTTTAGCCGAGCTGAGGAAACAAGTTGAATGCAGCGAGCCGTTTTCAAAGATTTTCTACACGAGAAACCCGCCAACGCAACGTACGTCCTCAAAAATATAATTCTAGATGACGTTAAGTGCTGACAAAGCGCAGGTAATATATTATATGTGTATGAAAAATGCTATTAAACAACCTATTAACTTTTACTAAGTTGTGCTTTTTAACAGCTTAGCTATTGAAAACTTGATAACAAAGCGCCTAAAAACTAAACTTTTTAGATAGAAAAGTTTGAGTACTTTCCTTGTTCAGTTTCTATTATAATAGCGACACGACCCCACCAAGCGACGCGCCTTAAAATATTGTCTATACCCATTTTGATGCCTACACCATGAACTTTTTATATAAAAAATACATATAATAATATACGTGCCAATTATCATTAAAGTCCGTCAAACAATGTTGAGATTGCACCGCCCCCGAAGTCGGGTTGCATGTATAGTACGAGTAAGTTGTGTTATTATTTAAGTAAGGGCCTCTTTCACCAACTACAAGTAAATTATAAATAATAAAAAAAATCGCCTATCGAAGGATGCACTAAACCGAGTGCATAATTTAATAAAACATAAAATTATTTCTAAAAGTAACTAATAAACACGTTACTCGTAGTTGGTGAAAGAGGCCCTAAGGCTAATAAGTACACATATTTATATGGAATCAAGTAATCAATATAATTAACATGTTAAGTGAATTAACTAATTACAAATAGGTACCACATACTTATAGGCCTCATATTTATTTAAGAGTTTATACTCATAATAAAGACATCAAGTTACTGCCAACGGAAATATTAAAATTAATAAGAATCTACATAAAAAAAAGTCAATGGGAATTTTCACTCTCCATAAATACTTAATTAAAGTGGGGATTTTGTGGGAGCAAAATTCAATAGGTAAGTAAACGCTGTGAGGGAAGATCCGGAAGTCGTCCGGAAAAATTGGTCGGTTTTATTTTTAAGATATTTAAGAATCTGTCCTAACGAAGAGCGAAATTAATATTATTAAAAATTGTATTTATTAAATAAGTTGTGTAATCACCAATTTTACATAACTTTTTATAATAAAGTGTAGGAAAACTCTAAATCAAAGGAAAACTAGATATTATACGTATGAAAACTTTAGTTCATGACAACGTGTACATGAAAAATTTCATGATGGTCGGTTGAGTAGTAAGACGTAAAAAAGTAACAGACAGACAGAATTACTCTCACATTTATAATAATATTATTAATATGGAAAAGTGTGGATGTATGAATGGATTTAGGATAAGTTGTCTGTTGAAATGTATAAATAAACGTTGTTTTTGTTAAGATCTCATTATTATTAAAGATCTAAATCTAGTTTAAAGAACTATTAAGCTTTATATACTCTCACGAAACATTAAACTTGAGCTTTAATTTATCAAAGATAGTACTCATCAAAGATGAAATATAACAAGAAAATTCTGTTTGATTACAGTCAACATTAATATTAATAACAAAGACCAATTAATATTCTAGAACAGTCAAATTGAATTAGTAGAATATTTTATTAAAAACTAGAGCTTCGTCCGCGTTGAAAAAGAAAAAAGTAGCCTATCCTGTGTAGTGTACGTCTAAATGTGTATTTACCAAGTTTTATGAAAATCAGTTAATTCGTTAAAGAGTTATGGAGGAACATACAATACATATATACATACATACATACATACATACATACATACATACATACATACATACATACATACATACATACATACATACATACATACATACATACATACATACATACATACATACATACATACATACATACATACATACATACATACATACATACATACATACATACATACATACATACATACATACATACATACATACATACATACATACATACATACATACATACATACATACATACATACATACATACATACATACATACGTACGTACGTACATACATACATACATACATACATACATACATACATACATACATACATACATACATACATACATACAGAAAAAAATTCTAGAAATCGTCAATTTAGTTTCAGTATCATGTATAGATCCTATAAACACGATATCTCTGAAAACAAAGTATCTTACTCCATGACCAACCCTTACATTTTAAAAACAAATTTTACCCAAATTTTAAAAAATCTTACTAAAATTTTCATTTAAAAAATTCTAACTAAAATTCTACATTTACTAGTTCTACATGTACTATAAGATTTAAACATAAAAAGCAAATTACCTAATAGACACTTTAGCGCATTAAATTACTTCTCGGGATTATAAAATGCGTTTTACTGCAAATATAAAATTTCATTAAGGCTCATTCCGAGATTTTAGAATTCAGGACGCGTTTACGCCACGAAAATAAAATCAAGCGTGAACTTTGCATTCGGGAGGGTCTGGAATTTACATTTTACGTACTCTTTATTTTAACTTGGTGGAAAATAATGCAAATCACCTTTTACAGAGTCCCCGTGGACTGTAAAGAGAGAATACATGAATCCACACTTTATAGTATACGAACCGATGTAACGCTTAAAATCAAAGAATTCGTCCCTAACCGCAGGGGTGTAACTTTTTGTTGAAAAATATTCAAATTCATATGACAGTAAATTCTTTGAGATATTTTTTTTTCATTTAGGAGACGGATTACTAATAAGTTTACAAACTAAGAGCAAACCCATATCAATACTAATAATATTTAATAATAAAAGAGACAAAATAAAAACCATTAAAATTGGAAGACACATCGGTACGTAGCGAGTACTCTAAGTGCCGAACATAAAATTATTACTTGCTTTAATTTAACTTGTTTTGTATTCCTGTCTTGTTTATCACGTCGGATGTTAAATTACTTCGGTGCCAGGTAAATAAACTCAGGTACTATGGCTATAGGGCCTTACTACCTGAAATATTCAGTTCGGTCGGCAGGGCATGTTTTATTTAAGACCCAGCGCAGTGCGGCCCGTTCAAATATTAACTAACTGCCGTTGAGACGGTATACCTATCTTTACAGACACATCGTTTTTTGACTATCAACAGCTGCATGTTTTTAATTACCTAAAAGAGGACTTCAGTGAAAAAAATTGTTGCACATATAGAGTTAAGTAGTTAGTTAAGTTTAACAGCAAATTACTGGACACCCTACATATCAATCAACAAATTCCACAATAACTGTTTACTAAGGACCCCTTTCACCATCTGTGAAGTAGGCTAAACGTCATTTAAAGTCACCGGTAACTGGAGATAATCTAGCTGATATCTTTGTTTGTACGGTAAAAGTCCCAAATGCCCAAACATTAAAAAGAAAATAATAAAAAAACCGAGTGCATAATTTAATAAAACATAAAATTATTTCTAAAAATAACTAATCAACACTTTACTTGTAGTTGGTGAAAGAGGCCCTAAGTATATTAGAATAATATGATTTTTATATTTACTTGAGAGAACAATATTACTGCCTTGCAAATTAACATTTCAAAAACAAAAACTGATTTTTCTAAAGAATCCTGTTGATCAAGAACATCTATAGTCATAATAAAGTTAGTTAAAAAGTTTACGCACTAAAATAATCTCTTTATTTTTACATTTGATTGTACAATTCTTGAGGAAACTTATAGCCCATTTAATGTGATGATAAAACCTATGCTATTTATTTACAAAAAAAAAACTTATTTATGACAAACAAAACAATACTTACTTATTTTTATGATTCTTTTTACGTTAGATATAAAATGAATAGCGTCGGGGTAAAAGCGTACTTTGCGGCTTCCGTTTGAACTTAATTGCTTGTACGTAAAAGTCAATGAGTTTCACATAATACGGAAATCCTTTTATATTTCAAGAAAATATAAGTTACGTTTTTAAATTAGGCACGGAGTGTGACCTCCGCGTCGTGAAGAGACGTGCCGGAAACACACAGCACGTCTCCCCTCGTTGCCCGGTGTTGTGATGACTCATGTCCGCCGCCCCCAGGGCGAAGCGGCACAAGCCGCCAATTCTCAACTCTCGCAGCGGGCAGTCAACGAGGGGCTTCACTCCTGAAGCATCCCATAACCTCTTCTCTGCGGCACAACCTACCGCAGAGTCGGAGGCCACTTCCACCTGACACTCTAGGATAACTCTCGCTCGTGTGGCCGCTCATCTCCACGGCATTAAGGGTGGACTAGGCCGGCCGTGGCTACCGGGTCTTCACCACCCTCCACAAAGCCGTGATTGCAGTATTCTGCCAGACGGTCCTTCCCTGACGTAGAGCTCCGTTTTCGCGTGCGTTTCCCAACTACCACTGAGCGACAGAGCTATCCGAGAGAATCCGCAGAACCGAGACCCATACCACGGTCCGACGCACAAGGACCGGGGGTGCCGTCTCTCACCGGCCATCACCCGCGTGGGCCGAGTACGGTTCCTCGGCCCAGCGAGCGGTGACCGGTGAAGCTCCAACGGACAATTGGAGCCTCCAAACTGTTGCTCCGCCACGAGCTCCGATGGTCGGAGCACACGCACATGGGTCTTCTTTGTTCCCCAGCGACAATCCGATCAGCCAAGCAAAGGCTGGTGACCCCACCGGCCCCTGCAACCGCCCGGATTGCCGAGTGTTGTATGGCACCTAGGGAGGGTTGTATGGCGTACCTAATCCTCTGAAACTACTCAAAATGGAGGCCTCGAATCGACGCTGGATCCAGGCAGCTTCTAATCTGAAAATCCTACTGAAAAATTATGGGAGAGTCGTATGCTGAGCATTGGACGTGCTACGACAGAGATGATGTCGCTAATGATAATAGTATAACAATTTTCTGTTTTTAGAAACGCAACTTTGAAATTAACCGTGTAGTTTTGTATCAAACCCCATTCTGTGTTCTATTATTATTATGTAGTACTCAAGAAATACTTGTTTGTATTTTTAAGCTCAGAGTTCGTCGGAGTCGCGATCTATAAGCACTTTACTCGTATCTATAGGTATACCGTGTAGAGCGTGGCTCCAAAACTCAATCATGCAAGTTATTGGGCACCGGCCTGTGACGCGCCATCCTACATTACTTTGTGGTAGGATATTGTTTTAACTTTTATAAACCTAGTGCTTTTTAGATGGATTTTTCATACAAAAATTGACTATAGTTTTATACTTTGTTAGAGCAGTAAGTATATGAATTTGGTATATGAAAAGTTCCTTTTATATTGTAAAATTAACTTTTTCTTCCTTCCTTTTATTTTTTTGCGGATATTTACGTTATAAAATAAACCTAATGTTATAATTGTAATGTTCCAAAATTCAACTATCCATAGATCTATTAGTTTTGGCTGTGCGTTAACAGTCACTTAGGACCAATATGAAAATAGATTACACTGGGCAAACCCGCTAACAAAAGCTAAACTTAAATAATTTCAAAAGCAAAAATCTCACTGAGTGTGACGATACTAATGGAAATCTCCGATATAACCTACCTCTACTACTAATATGTGCCTACTGCTAAACGTTCCTCGTTAGTGCTCCAATTTGCCTGTTAATTAAACGTCGCCAGTAAATGTCCTACAATATATCCCTCACAGTATACCTATACCTATCTACGTGCGTTGAGCCTAGACCTAGACGACGGCGACATGCCACACGTTAAAATTCTTAATGACAGTGCACTCCCCTCTGAACTCTCCTTCGCTAATGACCGTTTAAAAATTTCTTAACTTCAGTCTGTCTAAGTACTTCCATTAAGTGTGTGAACTGGCAACACGCAATTTTTTCTGAAAATTATGTAAACCTTCCTCATTTATCACTCTCTCCATTAGTGAAAATTCGTTTATGGAATCTATAAGTTTACAAAATTAACCTAGATTGTACAATTTGTTTTATATCGCAAAATATTAACAAAAAGTGAGACAATATCCTACCATGCAGTCAGTTGATTAAATAACACGGTGCAGCCGGTTGATAACCTCCCTCGGACACGTGGATATTGCATTTGCCGAGGTTCCAGTTGAAAATTTATCTCTACCTACATGAAGCACGATACGGTCACTTGCTCCGGGTCTAGACTTTCAAACCTTGTTAACAAAGCTAAAGTTTAGATACAATGGGGCAGCGAATAAATATTAATTTATTAGTGTATGTTTATAGTAAAATTTATATCGTAAGTGACCAGTAGATCCGTAGTTTTTCCACCTATGTTTTTCCGAGTTATTACACTCTTGTCAGCCTTCAGTTTCTTTTTAATTGTAGATGGTAATCTGATCTGATAAGCCGAGGGCCAACGGAGGACCCAGGCTGCATCTGGCATGTCTTATGTCTTATTGGAAAATTATGGAGACCTAGCAGTGGACGTCCTACGGCTAAGATGAAGACGGTGTTCTTAAAACGGATTTAGGTAAATCTTTGCCAAAATGTTCACTCAGAATCACACATAATCTCAAAATCAATATGTTGTATTACATGATTAAGTACGAACCAATCGCACTTGTCTCATTAGAATCCAACAGCGATAAACTTTCCAAGCCTCAAACAAGCTCAAAGTTCGCAACTCAACAGATGCGTGCGGACGAGACGTGATTAATCACACTCACGCACACATAACAACAATAAATAACCAGAACCACTTTTAGGGAATTTTTCCATAGAATATTTCTGTGGAAAATTTAAGGTATGTACCTAAGTTATGTGAGAGAAAAATCCATAAATATCGGAAACCATTATCAAGATCATAATATTACGTAGGTATCTACGTATACCACTGAGGACTCAAATAAAATAGGTATGGTCGAGATAGTTAAAACAGTCAGTTTAAAAATTCATATATGTTGTGTTTGAAAATTAAGAAAAATAGAAAGAAATGGAAATATCGGCATTGGATTAAATCCTGTGTTAGTAAGTTTTCAAAAATTGTTCAAAACAAGTCTCAGATTCTATTGATTTTTTAGCAAACATTTTTCACTGATTTGTGTTCACTGATCATCTTATAGAAAGAAAAGCTCTGTTCTGATTGATCGTAATCAGATTTCGAGAATTCGAAAGGCGAGGTATACCTACCTATAATTATTTTCATCAAATCTATGATTTTATCCCGCTAAGTACCCGTCGTTATGCCTCGCTAGTTGCTCAAAGTGTTACTTGTTAATGACATTTTTAAAATATAAATAAGACGTAGCGTAAACCTCAAATTAATTAAATAATCTTAAAATATGTTTTATGATCTGTGTGATTTTTAACCAGTTATTTCTTCCATGTTAAGTAACATAGAATAGCACCTATGTTATGTAAAGAATGTTGCCAACTTAGCGGTTTTTCCGTCAGATCTAGCATTTTTAGGTAAAAGTAAAAAAGAAACACGTTTAACGGATGACGTATTTTTTTAACATTTTTAAATATTTTGCTTCTATTAAAATTGCACTATTGCGGTCTCTGTATGCATATTTGTATTAAGCTATCTCAGAAGTAAAGGTGTACGAAGATGCCGCTGAGCCTGAACCGTCCGAAGGGCAGATGTCGAATTTTACATTCTATTGAATAGATAGAAAACAAAAATAAATGGATGAAATGAAAATTGTTGTCATACTTACAACTTTCCAGAAAATAGTAATTTATCAAGTTAGAATAATTTATAACCAAAGGAGTATGGGCAAATTAATATGAAGCATAGAGATATTATACATAGAGGAGGTGAGCCAGCCAGAAACGCGTTATAATGGTAGAAAGAGAAAGAGCATTGGAATAGTGGTCGCTTCCTTGTCTGATGACTGAGCAAAATAATAGGTTAGAACATTTCGTATTGCGTCGGCGCGCAGCATGTTGCCATTGCGCATGCGGCAAGACAAGGACAGTGCCACTATTTAGAGTTTCTGTCTCTCTTTACTGTGATACGCTTCCACTTACAGGCAGTCCTATGGCTAACCTTCTCTAGTTATAATATCTCTATGGTATGAAGTCTGGACCAAAGCTCAACAGTGATAAAACTCGTGTCATTTGAAAGCTTTTGGGGTTTTATTTAATTCATACTACGGCAGTCAAGTCAAAATTTAGCGCGAACTTGGGGAGTTAATAGCATATTGTGTTTTTTATTTTAAAAAAAAACTTGTATGTTGATACATTGGTTTTATTAAGATTGATTTTGATGTATTTCAATACTCCTAACTACAATAATATTTTTAATATAATATACAAACGATAACTTCATTTAAACAAATAGTCTAGTATCCCTCATCTGGATTTTTTCTGATTACTAACAGGCTGAAACTCTGTGAGTAGTTTCGGTTTGCCGAGACGTCCACCTATTTCCTCTGCGAAAATTCTCGATAGAGGTAGCTAAAGGAGTTAGTAGCCGTAAACAACTTCCAAGAGTAGGACTGGGAAAACGTACCACTCAATTTGTAGGACTATACATGCGATCATTTTATTATACAAATGTACTAAGCTGCTGACAAAAAATCAGCTGGTTTTTTGTCTGGTTATCATTTGGACTAAAACAAAAGTATTACATTTAGGTACACATCAATGTGAACCGTAGAGAGAGTATATACAAGAGAAGCGGTGAGCGTACACCCGATAAGGACGGAAACATAATACCACGTAGTACATACCGTAGAGAAAAATCATAAAAATATCATCTAAAACAGTTGTAAAATTTATAACAAGACATAAATTAGATGTTTACTGAACATGCATGCAACAATTATTGCATTTAACCAAAAAATAAAGCACTTACATATGAAAGGTTATGTTTTCAACATTTCGCTCTGATCGACTTTTACAGCCTAAAATGCTACAGTTCACCATTATCACCACTTTCAGCAACACGTACCACACCTAACACAATACTCAGGAACTTTGAAAAATGTTTGAAATATGAAAATCGGCAAAAAACAAAGTGCTCCAAGAGATTTGTGTGCCACACTTTCAAGTGAGGCAAACAATAAAAACGCATACGCAAAGAGAGACAAAAAATCAATAATGTGTCTCGCTCCCTCTAAGGTAATAAAGCATAAATGTGTCTCGTTTTCACGACTATTATTATTTTAATGACTACTTTAGTCTATACTTTCTCTATGATGTGAACATTAAAAAAACTGTTAGATTTGTTTTAGTATCTATATAGATAAAAATCAATTGGCGAATGTACGTACACAAAGAATGGTTCAAACTTGATTTTTTTTTAATTATATGAATAATTTAATTTATTTTTGTTTTAAAATCTACAAAAACAATATGTTCGCGCTTGATTTCAACTAAGCTGCCATAGTATAAAATGAATTATAGTCTAAAAGCAATCATATGGCATAGGTCCCATCACTGTTGAGAAGTTGATCCAAAATGACCCGTTGTTCTTTAAGCCAATTTAAGTTCAATATCTTTTTATTATCTAAAAGAGCACAATAGTATCCTTTTATATCTAATGTTATTACAGCAACCATTCCAATTATTTAAAAGTGATTTTAAGTCTATTAAGCACAATAAAGTATATATGCACCTTATTTTAGTCAGTACGCCAAATTTTTAGCGGACGTCCGAACGCTCAGAGGTTACGTCCACGACTTACGTGCGCTAGTTTGCACAGCTTAGTGTATTTGTACTGTCTGGTAATAATTTGTTTCCACCTTTACGCGGATTCTAACGAAATTCCAAAATTATTGTTGGCAACACTAAATATCCCTTAATTTTCCCATCGACATAGTCTAATGTCTATGATTATTCCCTAGTCGGTAGGAATGAAAGAATGAAATGAGTCATGACCAAAGGTGATGACAGCTTGACATTGACAGCATTGATAACTGACAGATAATTGTAATGTAAAATTAAAATAAAAACTTAGGGATTCGTTTTGTTTTTAATTAAATATATTAATTATGAAAAGTATGTGATATTCGATTAAATACTACATTTACATAATCCTAGGTTAAAAAACTAGTCATGTTTCTGTGGTCATGGGTAAATATTGTTACAAACTACATAAAATATTTTGTAGGTTATAGGTAAGTATAGTTTCTAATATTTATTACAGGGTGCTAATTCTCACGGTCAATTGGGCCTCGGTGTAAATAATGAACAAATTGAAACACCTACAAAAGTCGAAGCAGATTTAATAAATGGAATTAATAAAATATCTTGTGGAGGAGGTCATACGTTACTGTTAGATGGCGAAGGAAAATTGTATGCCTGCGGATGGAATTCTAAACTGCAGTTAGGAACAGATGAATATTCAAATAACTTTCAACGAATTTGGCCTTTGAGTGGCGTGAAATTTATAAATATTGCCTGTGGTTGGGACTTCAGTTGTGGTGTAACCGATGATCAATTTCTGTTTGTTTGGGGTTCTAATAGCCACGGACAATTGGGTTTACCAAAGGAACACTTCTCTGAGAATGTTAAGCCAATTAAGTTACAGGTGAATGCATGTGCTATTTCAATGGGGTTAAGGCATTCAGTAATCATAAACTCAAAGGGTGAAGTTTGGTCCACAGGATGTGGGAAACACGGTCAACTGGGCCTCGGTAAAGATGTGTTAGCTTCAGACAGGTTTCAAAAAGTTTCCAATACGGGGAAAATTTCTCATATAGCGTGTGGACAAAATCACACAGTAGCTTGGTGTTCAGACGAGAAAGCTGTCTATGTATGGGGTGACAATAAACACGGTCAATTATTTCTGGATACTGAAAAGTACAAGAAAATATTTATACCGCAGAAAATTGATATATGTGTGAAACAAAACGTAAAAAAACTTCTAAGTGGTTGGACAAATATTTTGCTATGGTTAGAGGACAATAGTATACTAACCTGTGGTCGCAATAATTATGGACAACTGGGGACTAATAATCAAAATCGTCCTGGAAATATTGTCCATGTCAATTTACCAGGTTAGTATATGTAGGAGCTGACCAAAAATAGTTTTCTAGTTAAAAGAAACTTACAATCAATTTTAACTATGACCATAATAAAATTCTGGTTTTTAATTTTATTGGAGTGATAAATTTCTGTTAAATTTCAATATTTTGTGGCTGTAAATGTGCCAGTCTGTTTAGCCATTCAAATTTATTAAACAATCACATTACCATTAAGTTTAATCCTATCCCTACTAATATTGTTACTCAATCACGCATTTTGGATGAAAGGCACACAGATAGTTCATTACCTGGATTAATTTTATAGGAAACTATTCATCTTGGGAAAATGTTGGGTTTCTAAGGGATCATCTTAAAATAAAAAAAGATCATGCCAAATTCGTCACAAGTCTTGTTAGGTTTGGTTTTATATACAATTTAATTTTGTTTGCAGATGGAAGACTTGTAAAGGATATTTCTGTGGGATCTGAACATACAGTTTGTCTCGCAACAGACAATACTTTGTGGGCATGGGGTTGGAATGAACATGCTAATACAGGCACCACTGGTGAACCTTGTGTGATGTTGCCAACATTAGTGCCTATACAGTTACAAGTCCATGATGTAATAACGCACATTTATTCAGGATCGGCACATAATTTTGTTGTTACTGAAAATAGTCAAAAATGTGATATTAAACTCAAATTAGTAGTTAAAATGTGATAATATAACAAATAAATATTTAAAACTGTAAGTACATATATGTAAATAAAAGTTGTTAAACTGTATTTTACGTTTTTTTGTAAGAAGATACATGATTATGTTAAATAAAAGTAACTTTTATCACATTGGTAAATTTATTTCTATAAATACATACTACACATACAATTTTTATACATGAAATAACAACCGCGATTTTCCAGTTTCAACTATAGGGTCTTATTTATTGAAATACTGAATATTACCATTCACTAGCTGTGACATAGTGATGTTTTTATTATATTTGACTATATATACACACAACAAAATAAAATTAAACACATTTATAAAGACTAAAGGTGAGCAACATTATAATAAAATAATTGCCACCTGCCAACTGTGGAGTACTACTATGTTAATATTTACAATGTTGAAGTAAAATATAAGGCCAGCTCCACACGTTAGTCCCAACGTTTGGTCAAGTAATTAGTAAGGCTATTTATACTAGTGCTGTCCCATTAGAGTCAATGTGAAGATGTCCCATACATAAATCCAAATTGCACTAAGCGCTTTTAAAATACTCAGTGCATATTATAATTTTTAATGTTGGATGAGGATGATATTCTCGCCCATATACATTCACACAATACTAATATAATGACATATATGATATGACTTGATGCTTGTTGTACAGATTCCTTTGATAAAACTGACACCCAGCAAACTGCCAACGTTGGGGCCAATGCTTGCATTATCATGTGGAGCTTGGGGTAAGAAATTTGCTTCTTGATCGTGATATTTTCTTAGTTATAAAAATATATATATGTATCTATTACATACTAATACATGTTAATAGAAAATAAGCAATACCTGAATAATTTTAACAAAATACTGTTTACCTGTTTGTTACTGATATTAAACTATCACCACTCAATAGCAATGATTACAATACATAACATAAATACAATCATAACATTTATTTATACAAAAATTTATAAAAGGCCAAATAGGAAGTAATTTAAGGCATACCTAATGACTTAAATGTTTTGATGCAAACTCTATGTATTGCAATTACATCTTTCGTTTTGGAATTATTGTTTTCTTTAAAGATATACATAGTAACTTTTGTAAAAAATCACAACATAATATGAGTGTACCTACAAAAAATTGTTATTGTAAACCAAATATATAAAAATATTTTCAATTTCAAATTTACAATTGATAACACATAAATCGTTTTTATTACAATTTAATAAAAAGAACAAGCAACTCAACCAACTTTTGTTCAAATGCATCTTGCTATCTCTTTCTCTCCCCTTTCTGTGTCTTCCGCTTTTCTTTTTTCTCTTCTTTCAGTTGCTTCTGCTTCTCCCTATATCAGATATTATTATTTTTTAAAAAGAAACTAAAATATAAAGGTCAATATAAAACCTCATCCCTGAACCACACAAATATCAATCTGAAAAATTCATCTACATGTAATTAAATTTTTGGATTTTTTATTCTACAAAGCTGAGAATTCATATCAGTAGTAAATCATATCATTCATTCATATCAGTCAAAGATAATGAATTCGACAATGAAAGAAAAATATGTTGATTGTTTATTATAAAATAAACTGGTATACCTGTCTTCTTTATCTTTATCTTTCTTGCGTTGTGCCTCTTGTTTTGCAATTTCTCGTCTCTCTCTGGCTGCTGCTGCTACGTCTGAGGCATTCGTGTTTCTAGTTAAGTTGGTACCATTTGCTTCTGTCTCATCCTGGTCATCATCCTAGAATATGAAAATGTCATATTAATGTAGTAGATTTTTGAGAAGAAAACATAAAGTAGACCTTAATGGTGTCTAGTGTCACTTTTCTGGAATACCTAAATATTTTAATTCATATAAGGGATAAATTCCACAATTTAGAAAATTGTATATTGATTGTCATTAAAAGCAAAAATGTAAATTTATAAAACACACTTATTTTATCAATATAATAGATCTATTGAGTATGCATTTTGTTGTTTTTGTTCATAATTTAGAAAAATTCTATTTTAAAGTCAGCCTGTGTGTCCATTTAAAAAAATCAGTCATGTTTCCATATAATAATATTTACCTTACCTCCCTTTACCTCCCCTTTAAAGAAAACCCTTGTGAAATAACAGTATGTGCACTGTTGCAGCATAGTTGGTAGCACAGTTGCAGCACTTGTGGTTTTACTTGTATTGTGTTACAGGCGATAGTAGCCACCTATAGGCCCTCAACATTTAATAAAATTAAAATGACTACAAAAAACTGCTTTGTATCAATATTTTACCAAACAACATCTTACCTCTTTGTCAGAAAGCTGACTATATTGAGATAATATAGCTTCACGTATTTTCTTCTCTTCTTCAGTATATTCTCGTCTAGTTGTCGTAGCAAGAGCCTGAGATTCCAATAATTTCGCTAACTGTGAATCCACGTCTGCAACATATTCTGCAGTATCTTCTTTTGGCCGACATATCTCCCACTTTTCTAATATTTCTTTGACGAGGGAAGTTATATCATTTTCCTATTTTAAAAAAATACATTTTTTATGTATATTATAGTATAATATGAACGACAAAAGATAAAAGTGTATGGAATCCATGACTTACTGCAATCTCAGATAGTATGCCTTCCAAGGCGTCTTGCTTTTCTTCTACAGTTTCTTCTCCTTCTAAAATACCTGAAATATAGGATCCAAAAACTCCTTCATCTGTTTTTAATTCCTTTAATTTAACATTTAGCCAAAAATTAAATTCAGTAGCCGCCTCCGCCATATTGCCGTGTACTGCATGAGTAAACACAGCACATAATATAAAGTATTAAGAGTGATCTGTAATTTATACTAATACTATACATAGCCTACTCTTGACGTTAAATATTAGAATAAAAGACAAATCCAAGGAGGATAGAGATAAGGAGGGCAATCTCTGAGTATTAAAAGTGTTCGTCTAAAGACGATAAAGACCTTGGGCCCTAGGCAAAGTGCATTCGATTTGCTAATAAAGCTGTAGCAAACCGTATGTATTCGGTACTGAGTAACGGGTGCGCCATCTAGTACCGAGTAACGAAACGTTACCCACGAATGCATTTCGTTACTCGCATTTTTCGTATTACCTATACTGTTTCATTCACGCAAGCTCAAGTACCGTTGATGCGTGAATTGAAACGTTTTCTTGCTGATCGTATGTATGTTTTACGCATGCGCGCGCTTATTCGGTGAATTTAAAACGTACGTTACTAAGAACGATGTTTGTTTATTAAGTAAAGTATATTTTGGAAATTCGTCGTCCAAGTTTTTTACGGTTTATTTAAGGTATTGTGTGTGTGTAGACAAGACAAAGTTTGAGATTGGAACTGAAACAAGGTAAGAAAGTATTTTTTACAAATTAAAAATATGTTTTTGTTTAAGTAACATTAAGTATCGTGTATTTTCACGTTTTTTTGTTCTTATCGTAAAAGAGATATTCAGCCAAATTCCATATCATTTACTTTATGAATAATGCAACCGTTATAGACATATTCTACAAATTACGAATGTTGCGATGCCTATAAAATGTATGACATCGCGTCATACATTTTATACAGTGTACGGCATACGCGTACCCAATACGACTCGATTCGTTGCTCTAACATAGCATGTTATGATGAGGTATCAGAAGTAACGAGTAACGTAACGATACGATAGTAACGAGTACTAATTGTTATAGTACCGAATACATACGGGTACGCTTTTTTTCGTTACTTTTACACCACTGTTTGCTAAATAAAAATGTATGGGATTGACATATGCCTTCGCGTGATTTAGCGAAGGCATATGTCAATCCCATACATTTTTATTTAGCGAATCGAATCGAATGCACTTTGTCTAAGGCCCCTTTATCGCCAAAGTTATTTATAGCTGTTCTAGAGAATATATTTAGAAGATTAAACTGGACACAGAAAGGAATAAGGATCTTTGATAGATATTTGAGTCATCTGAGATTTGCGGACGGTATTGTCATTTTTGCGGAAAATCCTATTCAATTAGAAAAGATGATATGTGGTTAGGATGGGGAAAGCTCAAAAATTGGACTGGAAATGAATGTTTCAAAAACCAGAATTATGACGAACAGTTTTAAAAAACCTATAAGTGTGAAAGGACAAAATATAGAATATGTTGATAGTTATGTTTATCTCGGGAAACAAGTCTCGTTAACTAGGGCAAGTAACGAAGAAGAAATAGATAGGAGAATAAACATAACCTGGCAGAAATTTTGGACACTTAAAGAAATTTTAAAAGGAAATTATAGTTTGAATTTGAAAAAAACTGTAATCGAAACATGCATCATACCATGCCTACTGTACGGAAGCCAAACGTGGGTCTATACAAACAAAATTGAATCTAGAATTAATTCCTGCCAACATGCTATGGAAAGGAGTATTTTAAATTTGAGAAAAATTTATAAAATTAGAAACACAGTCATAGGGCAAAAAACTAAATTAACAGATGCTCTCCAACAGGCATTAAAACTTAAGTGGCAATGGGCAGGTCATATTTCTAGATGCAAAGACAAAAGATGGACCATAACGACAAAGAGATGGAAAGGACCAGAAGGGAGAAGGAGTGTTGGACGTCCCAAGGAAAGGTGGTCAGATGACATTATTAAAATAGCAGGGAAAGATTGGTTAAACATTGGAAGTGACAGGAAACAATGGAAAAAAATGGGGGAGGCTTTTACCCAAATAAGGGATCCACAAGCCCACAACTAGCTTATTTATTAAATTGATGTCATTTTATTTTTGTTAATTGTTTGTGGAAACTGCGCAGCGATGCGCGGTCCCGATCATTGATCCGATTTTAAGGATCGAATCGGATCGTAAAGCGTCGATCCGATCCGCGGGTTGGATCGCATGCCGTCGATCCGATATCAAGGAAATCGATCCGCATCGGATCGGATGACTTTTCTTCGGCGTAGTGTGCAAAAGAAGTTGACGATTCAAATAAACCACAAACATTATCGTGTTTTTCAAGCTGTGTGTCATCATCAACGTCAACAGCAACATTTTGCTTAGTCTAATCGCTAGCACCAGCTTATATCTATATATCTACCCGCAAAAGAAGCCGCCGCCAAGTTTGGAACGAAACGTAAACAAAAGATCATCGCTCGTAACAAAATCGTATGTATGTAGATAAATCGCCTTTCAATTCATACGATCTAAGCGATCCGATCTTCAAAGTTTTGTATCGATCTACCAAAAAATCATATGGTCTCAATCCGATCCAAAAATCGTCAGATCGTATGCTATCTACCCGATTTTCCAAAAGATCGGATCGGATCAGCGCATCCCTACCGCTGCGTGCCGCCGGCCGATTTAAGACAAGTTATTTTATATTCTTTGCTTGGAAAATTTAAATAGGGGCAACCGCAGGCAGATTAAAAAAACCGATGTCGATATATTCAACAAAAAATAAAGATATTTAATAGCATCTGCATAGTAAAAAAAACAGTATTGCCACCTAAGATTTCCAGTGCCTAGTAATGGTCCTATTATTTCGAGCTACTTTTTTTTAATAATAACTCAATAAAATAAACATTATTGTTTGTTATTATTAGTCATGAAAACCTATATGCATTATTTTATGTGAATATTCTAGTCTAGTCGTCTATGCCAGTATATGACTTTATATGGACTGGCGAATGATTGGCGACAAAAGTAGCTTATTGGTAGCACAGACTACCCGGTAAGAATATAAAATTTTGTTGTTTCATGTTTGTCATTCAGACATTCACAATTACAAGTCACAAAGTCACAACTTACTTTCTTTCCTGAATTTGTAAAGTTCTACAGTTCTAATTATTTTTTAAAGTCTCTTTAATTAAAAAAAATCATAATGTCTGCTCGCTACGATAGAGCTATCACGGTGTTTTCGCCAGATGGTCATTTACTACAAGTCGAATATGCTCAAGAAGCTGTACGAAAAGGTTCAACCGCTGTGAGTATTTAATGCCTTCATTTCATGATTTGGTAATTTTTGCATAATTAATGTACTTTTTAAACTTTTTTCGAATTAGGTTGGCGTCCGTGGCAATGATGTTGTAGTTCTAGGCGTCGAAAAGAAGTCTGTTGCAAAACTTCAAGAAGAAAGAACTGTGAGGAAAATTTGTCTTCTAGACGATCATGTTGTTATGGCGTTTGCCGGTTTGACAGCAGATGCTCGTATTTTGATCAATAGAGCGCAAATCGAATGTCAATCACACAAACTCACAGTAGAAGATCCAGTTACATTGGACTACATCACAAGATACATTGCTGGACTCAAACAAAAGTACACTCAGAGCAATGGCCGTCGTCCTTTTGGCATTTCATGTCTCATAGGAGGTTTTGATTATGATGGCAAACCACATTTGTTCCAAACGGAGCCTTCGGGAATATATTATGAATGGAAAGCTAACGCTACAGGTAGATCGGCTAAGACTGTCCGAGAGTTCTTGGAGAAGAACTACACTGCAGAGGAGGTGGCTTCTGAAAAGGGTGCTGTGAAGGTAACTAGTAAATCATTTTCAAAATATTTGCACTAAATTTTTTTCAGGAAACAGTTTTTTATTATTTAGTGATTTTGTTTCTATTGTAGCCCAGTATTTGCTCTCTTTAATGGCCTGTATATAGTACCCAATAACATTTTTTTATCTATTTTTAGACTAATGTTCTAAACTGAATTTTCTTTTTAATTCAAAAGTAGTGAAACTTTTCATTATAGCGCCATTTAACACAATATTTTCAGTAAAGTATTTTAGAGACAAACATTTGAAGTCATTCTCACTACAATAGAAACTTGATTATCCGGCACTCAGTTATACGGATTTGCGATCATCGTGACTACCAACTGCGACCAATTATGTATATTAAATACATAAGTGCACTCCAACATAAGTGCATACATCATATGTTGGAAAATGTATCTCTTAATAATCATTGATTTTCGTTGATATTATTTGTTGTTTTTAATAAGCACATACCATTATGTACTACATACGCACAAAACCCGCTTTTCTTCATACATTCGATTATCCGAATGCCAAAGGACAACAATTAGTCTGGTTAATAGAGTTTCTACTGTACTTACTAGTAATTTTATTGACACACTTCTCAACAAAAATTTGATATGATCATTTATCCCTTCTACTAATGAACTAACTTATGCTTTCAGCTTGCTATTCGAGCCTTGTTAGAAGTCGTACAGTCTGGGCAAAAGAATCTTGAAATAGCAGTAATGAGACGTGGCCAACCAATGCAAATGCTCGACTCTGATACCATCAACTCCTACGTTTCTGTTATTGAAAAGGAAAAGGAAGAAGAAGCGGAGAAGAAAAAACAGAAGCAATAGAAAAACGTTTGTATTTCATTGTTTTAAACTTATAATACAATTTTAATAATACCTAAAACTTAGTTTTATTTATTTAAACTATAAAGAAAAAGAACTTTAAACATGTCTCAAATGTTATGCTAACAGTGTTTAACAATCTTCAATGCAAGACAAAGGGGCACATGCCACCTTTCTAAAAAAACAAAACATTTTGAAAATGAACTTAGTACATAGAAAACTTACAAATACTATAGTACAAATTATTATTTAAATACTGGTCCCCTGAACAAGGTCTTTGAAATTCTTAAAATTTTAAGTAAATTTAGCCTAAAAAGTTACTCGTAAATAACAAATTAATTAAATAATTATTTTGTTTCTAAGACATCTTCTTAAGATTTTTTTTTTCTAGGACTTAGGTTCGTTCTAGAAGTTTCAATCCATTAACTTACATAAATATGTGACTTTCATACATTTTTTGGTAGAATGTAGGATAATCAATTTTAAATTTGTTTAACAACTTTAGTTGATTATTTTATAATTTTGTAATTCTTTTCTCTGCTAACTTTAACTATTGAAATAAATTTATGTATGAACTAATGACTAAAATTATTATAAATTTATCACTTGTATAACGATTTGCAATTTTGCTTGCATTTATAAATGAAATTATTTTATATTACATTTTTAGGCATGCCTGAACTTCTATCAATTAGTGTTTTTGGCCCTTTAGAAGGTATGATGGAATGGACCGATTGCTAATAAATAGACACCTTATTCAAAAATAATAAATGTTTAAATATTAATAATAAAAAATACTAATCTATAATTACCCTATAGGTATAATAAAAAATAATTTTAAAATTATACAACTTAAAACTTTTTAAAATAAATGCAGCACACTAAAGAAAATAAATTGTAAATTTTCTTATTACAGCAAATTAAATACTTTTGTTATTAAGTAAATTTAGAAAAGGTAGACAATTAATAGAAATTAAAATAACAAGGAAATTGAAGTGTCAGTAGGTCTAATTCTGATTCTGAAAAGTAAAACATTTATTTCTTAATATTTTCTAGTTACTGAAATAAAACCTAAAAACTGTTTTTAAAGGGTCAACTTTGTAAAATTTATTTATCAAGAAAAGTTTTAGCAATCGTGTTTCTTGTTTAAATTTATTTAAATAATATTTTCAAGCAATTATTAATCAAAATTCGTATCTGTAGCTTTCGTCATTACTAAAAAAAAAACAATCATTGAAGACATTCGGAAATTAACATGAACTCTTAAAAATATCGAAACTAGGTAAGTAACCGAAGTCAGCCTGCTGGGTAAGCATCAAATCCCATTCATCTTGCAAATCACTTTGATTGGTTACGTTATTCTGAAACCAAACCATGAACACAGTGTTTTTTAGTTGACCGCCGGTTCAATGAAAAATAAAATAAATAAATAACTTAAATATGAAGTCATTTTATTACATTAAGGACCTCTTTCTCCATCTGTCAAGTAGGCTAACTGTCATTTAAAGTCACCGGTAACCGGGGATAATGGAGCTGATATACCTTTGTCTGTACGGTAAAAGTCCCAAAAATTAAATAGAATATTATAAAAAAAATTCGCCTACCGAAAGGATGCAGTAAACCGAGTGCATAATTTAATAGAACATAAAATTATTTTTTAAAAGTAACTAATCAACACTTTACTTGTAGTTGGTGATCTTTCACCATCTGTCAAGTAAGCTAACCGTCGTTTAAGGTCACCGGGGATAATGGAGCTGATATACCTTTGTCTGTACGGTAAAAGTCCCAAACATTAAATAGAAAATAATAAAAAAAGTTCGTGCACTAAACCGAATGCATAATTTAATAAAACATAAAATTATTTTTATAAGTAACTAATCAACACTTTACTTTTAGTGGGTGAAAGAGGCCCTTAAGTAATCATGGGCGTAGCCAGGATTGTATATAAGGGGGGGCAGACAAAGAAAATCCTAGATTACTTATATTGTTTTCATCGTTGTTTTTAATAGTATTGTGGGTAAGATTTTTTAAAGCTATATAGGGTAAGATTTTTTTTAATAGCTTAGTTTCATATTTTTGAAAAAAAAAAAAATTCTGTCATTCTATTGTTTAGTCAATTATGATTTTAAAAAATGCGATTTTCGCTATCATTTATAGTTTTTTAGTTATCATCCTAAATATAAATGGCTTTTTTGTTTTTGTTATTTGTTAATAACAATTGCAATTTTTATTGGCAGAAAAAAATGCTAAAAGCGCCTCTCTCAGAATTGTATTCCGCGTAGAATGAGTTATCGCTCATATTGTTCGAAGACTTCTATTTTTCGCAGAAAACCCACTTCTTGCCTAGACTTGGAGATCACATCCCGTATTGTTGGATTTCACAAGCCAGCCTTCAAACCTGTTAGTTTCTTTTCTTAGGTCTTATAAGAAGCGTCGCAAGCTATGAAACTCGTAAAAATTACAGTAACAGAACAACCGCTCTTCTAGGGGGGGGCAGCTGCCCCCCCTTGCCCGTACCTCGCTACGCCCATGTAAGTAATTATAATTATGACAGAGAATATTCATTTCATACAACAGCATGTAATGTAGCAATAGTACATAATTAAGTACTTTGTCGAATCCAGAAGTTGTCTTATTACGAATCATTTTTTATATGATAGATAAGGCAGTGAACTATTCACTAAGGTCATAATGTTGGAATCTCAAAAAAGCATATTTAGGTTGTTATATTCCTTCCATTAAGCATTGACTATTTGTTCCTTATGGTGCTGTGAATATTTAATCTATGTTTGAAATACATTTACTTACCTGAAGTATTGTAGCATCGTTAATATTCTCACTATAGCTTGTGAAAGGCAGTACACAATTCAATTGATTTTCATTCTTATTACTTTTTATAATAATCCCTTCATCAAGATGATATTCAGCAAACAATTCGATAACAGGACTCTTCGAAAGATCTTTTGGCTTGCACAAAAATTTTGTCTCAACATCCACCCCATTGTCTCTTTTACTCAATTCATCGTAATATTCGGTTGAACCACATAGGAATGGTTCCCTAGAATTGTAAATTATTTTCTAAAATTAATTTTAATTGACATGAACATGAAATAGGTAATTTCTCTTAAGACTATCATTTTAAAAAGAACCATATAAGGCTGGACTAGGTAGGTGGTGTTTCCAATAAGATAGCATCCATCCATAACATTTGTTCTTTTCACTTTTGAAATTTTTTTCTAACTTATATTACATTATGAGTCATATGAAGAATACTACACATTTCCCTGTTCTGTTAGAAGAGTTTAATGTTATGTTATTGAAGGCATTGTAGTGAACTGTAGTCATATCTAAGATAATAATTAATTGAAAAATTAGGTATGAATAATGAATGAAATAGTAAGGATATAAAATAATACTTACTCATACTTAATATTTGTTTCGAAAAATCCATTTTTAATTGTAGCTTCTTGGTCATCTGAAGGAAGGAAAGGATAATTCGGGATGTGTATTAGTTGGGTAATGGTCAAGGATTTATAAAGTTAATTCAAAATAGATAAAATACCTAATTTATCAGAAGGATTAGTTGTCTCCTTGTATGTCTTCATGCCTTTTTTGTTCACACCTGCACCATATGTTTTGGGTGAATCTGTGAAAGTTAATAGTTAAATGCACAGTTAATTCTATTAAGGTGATAAGTCAGCTTTCCTCCATACAAACGTAGAATGTTTATTACTCCGCTGTTTTATGTTTAATTTACAAAAGTAAGCATGATATCGATTTATCTTGTCGTTAATTAGGATCGTTGCTATACAAACTAGTAAAAAAAGTAAATTTTTAACACAAGTTTTAATGCAACTGAGGGTGAATAGGTCACTAGTGTACAAAAACTCCAAAATACTTTAGCCACGGGCATTGATTCGTTATTTAAGAGTTCAAATAACTTTACATGAAATAGATATATTCAGTAGTTTTGTTAAAAAAAGCATTTTCCTAAGAGTCTGTTTAGGATATATTTTTTTTGGTATGAATCATTGTGCATCTCAGTCGACTGCTCTTCCCGCGCAATGTGATATGTGAGACAGAATGAATTTTAGCTACACCCACCGATGAGTTCGAGCCGCCGACTAGTTTGCACTTAACCCTTTAACCTAGGAGTTGAGCGCCTAGCTCCTGACTCGTATTTTTTTTAACAGACAGCAACTCAATAATTTAAAAATAAACATTGTACAAGTAAAGGAATTTGTCGTATATATCCAGCTCTAGCGAAATGGACACGAAAATAATTGTCGGGTAAATCTGACCCTGGCGACTAAAGGGTTAATACACAAATACTATTTATATACTGTTATATATAAAGGTCGTCAGACAGGCTGACAGTCTGTTTGATGATTTTGATGGTAGATAATGTTGCAGGTGCTCTGCTGACTAGTGCAGTCCACAGTAGGATAAAAGATAAGAGGTTAAGAACTTGGAAGGGGCTCTGGCATCCCTTTACTCACTCGTTTCTTTCATTAAAACTTTAATCTCTACATTATAATAAACCTGCAGTGTCTGTTTCTCTGCTAACTACTTCTAAACCACACAATGAGTTTAAATTCAATTTATACTTATGTAAACAGGGATAAGAAGATTTTTGTATATAAAAATTGCATCCTAGGCGAAGTCGGGGGTGGGTCGCTAGTCTATACTAATATTATAAAGAGAAATGATTTGTATGTTTCTAATGAATAAACTCAAAAACTACTAGACCGATTTTAAAAATTCTTTCATTATAGAAAGCTACACTATCAGGAAGTAACATAGGCTATCTAACTATACAAAGATTATAATGAGAGAAGATTTGTATGTTTGCAATAAATAAATTCAAAAACTATTGGACCTACTTTAAAAATTCACCTATTATAGAGAGCTACCTATTTTATAAAGTTACACAGCCTTAGTCGGCAAAAGCTAGTAGATAATAAAATAATGAGTTTTCTAGCTACATTTACATCATAAATTATTACATGGTAGGAATCTAATAAGGCATTAATTTAATGGCGGTGTCTATCTACAATGGCATTTATAATTTTTCCTTGTTAAGTTACCTTCACATTGAAAGTAAAAGTTATGATAAAACTTAGTTGAATTTTCTACAGACAGATCTTGTGCTGCTTTTTTCAAAGCTATTTGTAAAGCTCTTCTAGCTTTTTGTAAAGATGAAATAGGCATGTGTGTGGACTGAAAACGTAAATATTATTCTTACTAAGGAGATACTGGAC
Source organism: Synanthedon formicaeformis (assembly GCA_945859745.1). Classification (NCBI taxonomy): domain Eukaryota; kingdom Metazoa; phylum Arthropoda; class Insecta; order Lepidoptera; family Sesiidae; genus Synanthedon; species Synanthedon formicaeformis. Next base: position 3,546,474 of record OX243955.1, on the reverse strand, counting down.
TTATCTCCCACATATTGAATAATCATCCTATCGGATTAAACAAGGATCCCTAGCTGTTAAACCAAACGGTTGCGGGTTGGAATCTCGCTAGGGGCAAATGTTTATGTGTTAACATTTTACCTTTCTACCTGATTCATGGATGAAAACATCCATGAATCAGGTAGAAAGGTAAACATAAGAAAAATAGAAAACATTATAAACACAAAAGTGTTTATAATGTTTTCTATTTTTCTTATGTTAACGTCGACAGACAGGCTGATGGTACGTAGCTACCGTTGCCTATAGCGCAAGCAACGCCAAAGGTGCTACAAGTGCGCTGCGTGGAATTGAGAATAGGGGAAATGGGCTCTGGCATTCCTTACTCACTCACTCAATGAAACAGACTGAAACATAGTGTGCCCATCTTCCTTACATATTATAAAACAAAGTCCTCCGCCATGTCTGTCTGTCTGTTCGCAATAAACTCAAAAACTAGTGCACTGATTTTCATGCTGTTTTCACCAATGGATAGAGTAGTTCTCGAGAAAGGTTTTAGTATATAATTTACAAAGTGTCGCGGGCACCAGCTGGTCTACACTAAAAAATACATGATTATTCTGATTTAATATCTCACCTTAGTAATAACGGCCTTCTTTCGATTTCTACCTTTTCTAGTTATTTTATGTAGTAATCCAGGTTTTCCGTGTTGAAAACAATTATGTATATACTCAAATATATGGGGATTATTAGAATTGCATAATGGGTCCTGAAGATGAGATGTAACTTTTCGAAAACCATACAAATTTAGTTGTCTCATAAAACTGGACAAATTATTTGTTTTAAACACAGAATGCCGACTTTTCAAGTAATCTTTTAGGAGCTGGAAATTTAAAAGTATAGTCTTTCCAGTACCACCCCAAAATATTGCTTCATTACGCAAATAAATTAAATGCCACAACTTTCGAGGAAATCGCATTTGATAAATTGCATAATTTTCCTGCATCTTTCATTCACAAAATTTACTGAAAGTAAAGAATGTAGATAACTTATTGTAGATTTTGAACAAACAATATAGGGGTAAGTACTTTCTTTCTTCAGGCATACCTTGCCTTATAATATGAATCCAGACATACGGATAATTGTTTATAATTCGTAATAACCAATTACTGAGTTGAATATTGAATTCCTCTCTCTAAATCCAAAATTTCAAACTCAAACTGCAAGTCCAACCAACCAAACAAACCGCGAAAACATTTAACATACAGTACAGTACAGACTTACAGAGCACGATCAAAGAGTATAGTAATGAACATTGCAGAGGTACAGAGCAAACAAAATAAATCATTATACCATATGATACCATAGGATACTATAACAAATGCGATGGACACATGATGGACGCCTACTTTCAACATAGCCTTTTAACCCAGTCATACAAGACAAAAAAAATCGCGTTAAGTTGCAATAAATTGTACCGTCTTGATTTTTTGGGATGTTGTTAGGATAGATACCAGTAGTGTAAAACCAAGTTTGCAGTTTCGAAAGATCTGTGTTAACTGCACGGCGCTCGAAAAAGCTCGAAATTTTCACTTTTTTCCTGCGCTTATAACTTCTGAAAAGTGCATTCTACGGAAAAGTCATCTTAGACACTTAAAGAAGATAAAATCTCGGTAGACTGAAATTATAGAAAATTTCATCTTCTTTAAGAGTACCTAGTAGTGAAAATGTCTGAAAAAGTCGAGCACCGTGCAGTTAGCACAGGTCTTTCGAAACTGCAAACTTGGTTTTACATTACTGGTATCTAACGGATCAAGACCCAAAAAATCAAGACGGTGCAATATATGTCTTATGTTATTTATGTCTTATGTTATTATGTTTATGTTGTGACCTAATATGTCTTGTATAACTGGGTTATTTACAGATCATATGCAGATCATACAGACGAGAAAATATAACTACTCTTTAGAGCGAGAGATATAGACTGTAGGCCAGCACAAATTTTAGATAGGTTCTCAATTGTTTTTTTTTAGTTGTAAAATGGTATAGTTCACTCGTACGTTAACAGAGGGCCTAATGCGAGTTTTACTCTATCAATCGCGTCGAACGCGTATATGTCAATTTGTATGGGAATGAAGCAGCGCTACCTGGTGGCTAACGTGTAGCACTACTTCATACCCATACAAATTGACGTTTAAGCTTTCGACGTAGAGTAAAACTCGCACTAGGCCCCCCGATGTCGCTGTCTCGTCAGGTTATATCGCGGTATAGTTTCGTTCTTCATCTTTAATACTATTTTTGTTTCGTATGAAACCTTTATCATCATCAGCCTGCCACTAAAATGGGCATAGGCCTCTCCTATAGAATTTTTTTGAGGGTTTATTCAAGGTTACCTTGAATACCCTACCAAAACGTTATTAAAATTTTAAAATAAGTTTATTTAAATTAAATAAACTTACTTATCAGTTATCCCTTGATTGACCCTACTACCTACCTACTACGGTCTGTTAGTTAACTACTCGACCTTGAATTACATTACAGCAGTGTCTCCATATATACGGTAATTACCGTAGATGCACCGTAATCTGGCTTTTATCTACCGTCAAGGTAATAATGTAATACCTTGACGGTAGATGTTTGGTAGATGTACTGTGATCATGTACTGCGACTGCGTAAAACGAATCTCGGTCAGTCAACTTAACAATTTTTTTAATGGCAACACTGCTCCTGGACTCATTGGTTGCCGAGAATTCTAGGAGAATCCCCAATATCTAAAAGTTTATCTTCACGCAATCTATTCTCGTCCTTATTTAAATATCGGAAGGAGTAACATTTGCAAATCTGTTGCTAATTTATCTATGTTCCAACGCCAAAGAGAGAGAGAGAGAGACTGATATTTGATTTTTAAATTAACTGATTTAAATGTGTACACGATTTTTTAACAAAGAAATTGTTCAAAATGTTGTTTTTTCCTTTGAAAAATTACACGGCACACTTTTAGCAGATTCACCGGTTACACCCCATTTACACCCGTATTCATTTGACAATTGATATTACAGATGTTTTACACAATTACAAGCTTTTTATTAACTTGCAATAGTTGCAATGTATGTATGTAGTATGTATGTTTGCCCGGGTGGAATCTTGCAACTGAATTTTAAATAAGTTTTCTTTAACCGATTGAGCTGAAATTTGGTATACACGCTTATTTTGGATGACAATGCATGCTTAGCTATGTGACGTCATTCTAATTCCAATATGGCGGATCATCCAAGATTCCTAGTTTTTTTTTCTGCACTACCACAATATGGATATCAAATGAAAGGGCTTGCTGAGGAGAACACGATAAACTAATACAACTAAACTTTTTTTTTGTCCTCAATCATAGCTAAAAAATAAAAAAATAATTAATGGTAAAAAAAAAACTTTTTAAAAACAAGCTTTTTGATTAAATGCCCTAAAAAGAAGAAAATAATCTTTAAATTAAATATAAAAGCTTGTCGCGAGATTTGCATATTTTATAGGAAACATTTCTCTCATCGAATTGGGCAAGACCAGTTAGTACACAGGTAACATTCCTTTTCGTATTTAAAATATTTTCTTTTCTTTTTAACTGGCCAGTATTAAATTTCACTAAACACTTCAAACATCCCCCCTGAATTAAATACTCCTCTGACTATACTATCTATCTTCAATAAATTATGAGCAGTTTTTTATAATTGCACTACTATTTATTATCAATGACGATTTTGTACCCAAAATATCGATAATTATGAACAAATAAAAACATGTTGCCCAGCACTGGGTGTCACTCTGACATCTGTCACAGGGATCGAGCTATATTTTTACGAACTGAGTTTCTTGTGGTTTCTTGATATGTTTGTTCCTTCCTTGTATGCAACTTGTATATATGTACGGTACGGTATATGCAGGTATGCAGTGTTTTATGTTTTGGATTATTGTAATTTAATTTTTTTATTACTTTCACTACATACATTTAAACATTTTGTATATTGCGTTGTGTCGCATATGTGTCTGTATAAAATGTAATTTAAGGTCACAGCTTAAATGCAGTTATTGAAGTGTTACATTAAAAACTGTGTTTGATCTTTTAAATGTTTTGAATAATTTTGTTTCAAAATTTGCAGTTACTTAATACCGAGTAAATTTTTCTGCTTTGTCCAAATTAGAAAGTGTTTGAATATAAGAAAAAGTATCAATTGAAACATGGATAAATCCCGGTAAGTTTTTCTTTACTTATTTAAATTTTAAACTTTAATGAAAGTACTAGATTCTTCATTATTTTTTAGTATTGTTACCCACAGCTTTTCTTATGTATAATGTGAGTCATTGCATAGGTACTATTCGAGAATATTAAATGATTATTTATTGTATTTCTTTATAAAGTATTAGTTAAGTTAAAACAATGAAGTAAATGTGAAGATATTACAAGAAAAAATTACGAACAGTGAAAATCAGGCAAGTATAGCGAATAATAAACAATAGTCTTTATAGAATAGAAGCAATATATACATTTTTATTTAAATGAACAATCAATTTAATACCTATATGTGGTTATGTATCAACATATGGATTGGTTTGCAAATTACATGAGAAAAATCATACTTAAAAAAAATTGCAATATCTCTAATAGAAAGATTAATAGATTTGAATAAGACTGAAAACAGTGTTTTGTTTTAACAGTAATAGTGTAACAATAAGACCATTTGATTGTTATAGCCAATGAATGGTAGTTTGTCAATTGTTGCTTTATTGTATGTTGATATAAGAAGATCTCTCTTATATCTATTTAGTCATTTTAAAGAAGTCTTTATATTCGTTTCTACTGTTCTATGAACTTCTATAAATAGACATTAAAATTCTTTCTGTTTTTTCAGGTTTTCAATGTTACTATTGGAGCCTGGTGAAGTATATTTTGAAGATTACTCTTGTACTTTAAATGATGTAGAATCACAGAGAGACGGCAACAGTAAACAAGGACGCTTGAAACTTTGCTCTAAATCACTTGTGTTTGAACCAAGAGATTGGATATATCCTTTAATTAAATTACACTTTAAAGACTGCACTGAAATTGCTATAATAGCGACATCTTCAATTAAGAAATCCAATGTAATCGTGATAAAAGTAAAACAATTTGCAGAAATGTTAGAAGATAATATATTAGCGCCATATAAATTTGTTTATGAGGAGCAAGACTTTTATATATATTTCGATTTCGCATCTGCCGACGAGTGCTTGAGCCAAATGCAGCAGTTGAAAAGGGCGTCCACCCTACACGCTCCCGAACACAATAGTATGGTGGCTACAATATTATATTCTCGCTATATGAGAATGGCGTTCGACACAGTGATGATGGATGATTTTACGGAGGAGATAGTTTGTGAATTACAAGCTGAAAAAATATCACCACTTGTGAGACATCAAGGAAAATTGGCACTAACGCCTTCAACACTGTACTTCCAACCGTTTAGCAATATTGAAGGAGTAAGTTAAGAAGTTTTTAGAGACTATATATAGGTGAGCTAACTAAAGCTGGTGAAACACCCAAACATTGGGTCTGTGAATAAGGGCATGAGAATATCGTCCCAATGCATACAGAAATAAAACTACTGTATGCTTCTCACGCAGAGCCACTTAGACTGACAGAGAGTAGTGTTGCTTTGTGTTACAGTATGAAGCGACCACAAAATGCATTTGTGTGAGTGTTACTGTAATTGCGCCAGCTTTTGTTAACTGACCTATAACTGAACTAAAATTAAAACTGAACTAAACTGAACTAAGATTAAAAGACAAACTGAACTAAATCACTAATTTAACATTTCAGAGTCCCATTTTGAAACTGAAACTACAAGATTTAAGAAGAATGTATAAGAGAAGATTTTTACTAAGGCAAGTTGTATGTATCATTGTGTGTTTATTTTTATATTTTCCTTCTTTTTTATTTAATTTTTTTTTTAATAAACTACGAAGCTAAAGCTAGAATTAAATTAATATTAGTTTTTCCATCTAAAATTATTATTTTTTCTTTTAATTTTTTATTTATTTAATCGTCTTATTTAATACATAGGCTGAATATGTAGTCACTAGCAAAATCTTTATAATATTGACGAATGCAAACTATCAATATCATCACAGAGTGGATGACCTTTGATCGACTAGATTGAGTATACTTATCACTAACTAGTATAAATAATTAAAATACTACTGATCTTTCTCTCAATATTTGGTTTCTTTGGCTGTCTAAAACGTGTATATTGATTAAAAATTCATATTGGTGGGGACAAGATGGGGAAAGACAGACTCACCTTTGCCTTCGATTGAGGTTCGCCTGCTCCTTCTGCGCTGGTTCTATTCCACCACAATACACCAGAGTTTTTTGTTGATTTTAAGATTTGATTAACGAGGATTTAGCGATGTCACATACCACACACACGAGAGAGGATATCTTTAATTTTGCGGAGCGAGATGCGCGCGCGGCGGCAACTTTTAAGCGTCTGTCTTTTTGAAGGGTAGGAAAAGGGAATAAAAAATAGATAAATATGTAGGTAAATATGCGTGTGATGCGTTTGTTTGTATGTGTGCGATGTGTGTGGATGTGTACGTAAAACGGCGTCAACATTATCCCCCGGCCTGAAGGTATCCTTCAGAACAAGCGGCATTAATGCGAGAGAATATAAACATTATATTAGCGAAAAGAGACTACTTAAATCTAAGGAATAATAGCGAAGTAAAAATTAAATTAAATTAAATAAATTTGTATAAGTTGAGTTATTGCGTTTATTGAGTTGAGTTATGAGTTTATTGAGTTGGTAGCGGGTAAAAGAATAGGATATTTGCGTGAAAATTCAAGTTGAGCGTTGTTAAGACGACCACCTACTCTAATTATATTACATTCGTCAATAAAGGGGTTTAACCTCTGCAAACCAGTACTACATAATTTGCCTTGTGTTATGTTATGAAATTCAGACAAAAAATGATTTTGTTGAATTGTGCTTATTATAATTTCTTCAGCGTATTCTAAATCCTGAACTGTTATAGACCCTTTAGACTTTAAGAGTTTTGTGAAGCGTAAAATATATACACAAGCATGCAAATATTTATTCCAATTTGACATGCGAGTGGCTAAGTCATAGAAAATACTTTTAGATTTTGCCAACCCAAAATTGACCGTGAAACCATAATTTATTATAAGTTAATTTACTAGGCGGTACAGGACGAGAAATTATATCCGCAGGATTTTCCTTTCCCGGGATATGATACCAATGTTCAGCGGGGAGATTGTCATTAATTTTTGAGATTCTGTTGGCTATAAAAGTGTGAAATTTATATGGTTGTGAGTGAATCCAAGAGAGTGACACCGTAGAATCAGAGAAAGCGAAAATATTATCGATATGAACGCGTTAACTTATAGCATCCTTTACCGAAACAATTAAATTCGATAACAAAAGCGCAGCGCACAGTTCGAGTCGGGCTAATGTTACGTTTTTCAGCGGAGCGACCCTTGACTTAGAACACATAAGCGCCACGTGACCTGTGTCACTATCACCCTGACTAACTCTTATATAGACAACGGCACCATAACAAACTTCACTAGCGTCTGCGAAGCCCAACAGAATAATATTTTTAGAGTTGGATAAAATACCTATATGACGTGGTATTTTGATTTGTTCTAATAGCGGTAATTCATTTTGAAATTGAGACCATTTAATTTTAATAAAATTAGGAACTTCGTCGTCCCAATCTAAGTTTTGTTTCCAACAGTCTTGGATTAACAATTTTAGAAAAGCGGTAACTGGACCAATTAGAGATAAGGGGTCAAATAAGCGTGCGGTAACAGAGAGAATTGAGCGTTTAGTGTATTTAAAATTTTCAGCGTTAATTTTGAAAGAGAAAAAGTCTTCAGTAGGTAGCCACCGTAAGCCTATAATTTTTGTATGCGTGTTTTCGTCAAAAGTTATGACCTCAGAAGCGCGTTGGTCTGCAAGTATGCGTTGCATAAATTCAGAACTATTAGAAACCCATTTACTTAGTCTAAACCCCCCGGCCATGAACATCTGTACCAGCTCATGGTATAACCTTTCAGCTTCGTCAACAGAAGAAACGGAAGATACGTAATCATCCATGTAGAAATGTCTCTTAGCCGTCCAAGCGGCTAGAGGCCAGCGTTTGTTTTCATCATCGGTCAACTGTTTGACTACTCGCATAGCTAGAAAGGGGGAGCTAGATAATCCAAAGGACACGCGGTTAAATTCATAAGTGGAAATAGGGTCCTTAGAATTAAACCTGTAGAGGATTCTTTGAAATCGGTTATGTTCTGGAATTACTTTTACTTGGAAATACATTTTTTCAATGTCAGCGGCCAAAGCAATAGAATAAAGTCTGAGGTTGAGCAGTAAATCGAATATATTCGCCTGTAGGTTCGGGCCTGTATATAAAATATCATTAAGAGAATTATTATTTGAGGATTTACTGCTAGCGTCGAGTACAATTCTAATTTTTGAAGTACTTTTCTCAGGTCGGTATATAGCGTGATGTGGAATATAATAGCACGGACCTTTAGCGGGAGTAGAAATTAAGTTAAGGTAGCCGCTGTCTATATATTCCTTAATAGTTGCGTTATATCCTTCGCGTAATATAGGATTTGAATCGAGGCGTTTTTCTAATTTTTCTAAGCGTATTCTAGCGTTTCTTTCAGAGTTACCTAAGACAGTAGGTGAAAATTTAAATGGTAATGCTACAGAGTAACGCCCGGTGTCATCGCGAGTATAATTTTGAACAAAGTCGCGTTCACAAAGGACGTCGTCAGGGCTCAAGTGTTTTTTGACTGGTACATTTTCCAATTCCCAAAACCGCTGCGTTAAATTTTCTAATGTACTCATAGAATTATCAATAGAGTGAAAGGATTTATTGTTGGCTTGGAAAGTGGGATAATAACAGTCACCCGTTCCCATAACGACGTAGCCTAAGGATGTTTCGACACCCGTCACGGAAGAGTTGGATGCCGTAACCCTATTTGCACCTAAGAGGATTGGAAACAAATCAATACCTATTAGGCAATCAATATCTCCTGGCGTGTGGAAGTCCTCGTCGGCTAAAGGCAGGCCGCGTAAATGCTGTAAATCAATTGTATTTACAAACGTTTCAGGTAATTTGTCCGATATTACATCTATGACACGTGCGTTAAGCGTATACTTGGAGCGGGAGTCCAAGCGCGAAAATATTGTAAATTGCGTATGTCCTAGCACTGACCTTTCTGTCAGTCCTATACCCTTTACGGTAGCGGGAGCGGAGCAAATTTTTAAATTTAAGCGGTCGCAACACGCCTTCGTTATAAAGTTCGACATCGCACCACAGTCGAGAAGAGCTCGTATTTGAAAGCGTTCCCCACTATTATTAACAACATAAACAATAGCAGTAGGCAATATTTTCACTGAATTCGTTAAATAATTTTTATTCGATGCGGCGAGCGAAACATTATTCAGTGCATTCAGTGCGTGAGTGGGCGCAGGCGATGACTCATCGCTTTGAACGCAGCGCGCCGAATGGTTCAGCGGTTGAGATGTCGAAGACGGTCGCGCAGCCGCGGGTTCGATGCATCGTTGCGTCTGAGTTCTTGGTGTAAAATCGATGTGTAACTTTGTATGATGCGGACGATTGCAAATAAAACATTTATTTGTTGATTTGCAATTTTTGAAATTGTGAAATCCCAAGCAATTTATACAATAATTATTTAAGCGGACAAATTTATTTCTCTCGCTGGGATCCAACTTCAAAAAAGATTGACATTTATATAGCGGATGAATATTATCTATCTTACACAAAGAACATTTAGGTACATTGTTACTATTTACTATAAAAGATTGCGTATTAAATTTATTTTTTATTTTAGCGTAATTATTGGATTGCGTTTTATTACTTGAGAATTTATCTGAAATAGCGTTATCCGAGCGTAGCATTAATATTTTGCTTTGTTCCTTAATAAATTTTAATAAAGAATCATAAGTAGGTATTTTCTCATTTCTGTTCGCTTGTTCGAACAAACTAACGGTTTCCTTATCTAATTTAGTTATAGCTATGTGGGTAAGAATAAAATCACTCAAGTCGTCTATACCTAACTGTTTTAAAGCGGCTTGAGATGAGCAAAAATGTTCTAGAAAATTGTCTAATGATTGCGAGGTATGACATTGACTGCCCTTGAAATTTAATAATTTATCTAGGTACATAACCGCTAGCGAGCGTTTGTCTTGGTATTTATCTATGAGTGCGTTCCATAATATATTATAATTACTAGCGATTGGAGGGATACCTGCGCAAACGGCAAGCGCCTTATGAGACAATCGACCTATTAAATATTGTACTTTTTCTGCATCTGATAAACTAGGGTTATTGTGAATTAATGCACAAAAATTCTCATAAAATAGCGTCCAGTCGTTCGGTGAGCCATTAAACGACATTAATTCCAAAGCGGGCAATTTTTTGTTAATAATTTCAAAATTTAGACAAGATCCTACCTTGTCAGCGGAAGCATTCGTCGGTATGGATTGCGTTGATTGCGACAATACGGGACAAATGTCACCTTCCACGGCCTTAATGCGACAATATAACTCGTCGAATGCAAGTATGGATGCAAAGTTACATTTGTAGGAAGGGTCACTATTTAACAATGCAATATTTAACTGTTCAGTAACCTCCGTGAATTCTGTCCGTAATTTTTCTAAAGAGTTTAATCGCGTAAGGAAGTTTTGTTTAACATTTTTATCGGACACTTTTTTACTTAGGTCGTATATATTTTGAAGGAGTTCGAACATACTTTTCTGTTTAGCTTCCAGCATAGTTATTGTATGTACTAATTTAACGGATTTAACAGATTCAGATTCCTTAGACATTTTGAGAGGTAATTAAATAAATTTATATTGCGTTTAAAATTAATGCAAAATGGTAGGTAAACGAAATAATGTTAACAACCGTTATGCGTTGAGTAAATGTGCGTAGGTAATTAATTTGTGTATTATGTTAATAAATAGATAAGGAATTTAAAATAAATATGCGTAGCAGGAGTGTGTTAGCGTTTTAAGCGTGTATTTTGTATGAAATATATATAAGCGTTAGCGTTTTTTTTTTTTTTTTTTTTTTTATATATATATAGATATGAGTATGAGTAATGTGTGAGTATGTGACTGCGTTGCGTGAGTTTTATAAATATTATAGGATAGGGAATGCGACTACAAAGGACCAGGAATACGGCTCGAAGTGACCAAAGAATATTATGGTGGGGACAAGATGGGGAAAGACAGACTCACCTTTGCCTTCGATTGAGGTTCGCCTGCTCCTTCTGCGCTGGTTCTATTCCACCACAATACACCAGAGTTTTTTGTTGATTTTAAGATTTGATTAACGAGGATTTAGCGATGTCACATACCACACACACGAGAGAGGATATCTTTAATTTTGCGGAGCGAGATGCGCGCGCGGCGGCAACTTTTAAGCGTCTGTCTTTTTGAAGGGTAGGAAAAGGGAATAAAAAATAGATAAATATGTAGGTAAATATGCGTGTGATGCGTTTGTTTGTATGTGTGCGATGTGTGTGGATGTGTACGTAAAACGGCGTCAACACATATTGTATTAAAAATTGCTATTTTAAAATTAATTTGCATACATATTGGGATGTTGTTAATGAACTAGTAATTTATTATTTCAGGGGCTAGAGATATACGGCAAAGAACACAGTTCGGTACCACATATTTATTTAACATTTCAATGTGAAGAAGATAGAGATAGAATTTATAAGTTCCTTGAGCAATCGCCAAATGTTACTTTAGAAAGAGTACACGCCGAAGAGATGACCCTTCAATGGCAGAATGGGGTTGTTTCTAATTACGAGTACTTAATGTACTTAAACTGGTATGCTATAATGTTTTTATCATATGATAATCTTCTTAATATATAAGTAAAAGAGATGTGTGTGTGTATGGACTCCAAAACTGCTGAACCGATGTTGATGAAACTTTCAACATCGGTTCAGCGGTTGGTTTACTTGTATTTATAGGATTTTTTTTACTTGTTTTAAGAATTAATTTGAGAATTAATGACATGTATTTGAGAAATCCAATGACGTCTCCAAATGAGGAAGCCTTTTCTTGTGGTACCTATGAAGCGACTGTCAGCCTGCCTGCCACCCAATTTCATAAAAATATGTAAATTGTATTTAGTTGGGGACAACTAAACTATTCTAGATATTCTGAAGATGAACAATAACCGTCCAAATTTTTGGTGAATTAATTTAATTTGAATACTTATGTTTAATTCTTTCTGTACTATCTACCTACATTGTGTAATTTTTTTGATTGCGAAAATTTGCTGACAAACATTCTGTAACGCTAAAACGCTAAAGGCGTAACAAAATAATGATAAAAAAGCAATCATCAAATGACTGAAACAACATGTGTTACAGAAAATTACCACAAAAATCTATATAAATGAAAATGAATAGCTAAATGTTGCTTAGCGCAGAACACCTAGACCTTATTGGCTAATTTTGTTAAAATATTCATTGAAGCCTGAGGAAGGTTCTTATGAATGTAAGTTCTTAATGAAATGTATAAAGCCCCATTCTTCTTTTTCTCGTCCAAAGTTTCAACATTCCAATACAATGTTGATGTCATTAAATAACACATTGGTCAGCTTGTATTTATATTAAACCTGATATAAAGCTGTACTTTCATTTAAACTAAATAAAAAAAAAAACACCATACTAAGTAAGCTAGTGGAAATAAAAAAAGACAATTTATGAAATATTGCATTTATTAGGAAAACTTTTCGCACTAATTGATTTGAGGTAGTTCTGCTATTTAACTGATTTCAAAGATAAAAAACATCGAAGAGATATTTTTTGCATTCCAAGAAATTGAATAGTTTGAACGGCTTAGAACCTTGGTTACAAGGTTAAATAGATTCACAGATCAGTACTCTAATACTATTCTAAAAGTGGGTTTATGCCATTATGGCTTTATTCTAACTAATTTTCATATGGTTTTCTCTTAAAAACGTTTGGACAGATAGCTTTTTATTTTATTGGTATAAAGTTGAAGGTTATGTTCATTGTGCTTTCCCTCGAACTTGAACTATGGAAGAAATAGTATTTTATCAGGAATAAAGTGTAATTACATAAGCAATGTTCAGACAATTTAGTAGGTAATACAAAAATTTTAGTATACATTCCGAATTTGAAATAGATATAAAAACCCTTAGGAAATAAATGACTATTTGTATATAATTAGGTACTAATCTATACTTATAAAATAGTTTGTACTATTGACTAGGTATTGATTATTTATCAATGTACAGTAATCAATAATAAGTCTAGAATAATGAAATTTGGAACATAGGGTTTATTTCAAAACGTAAGCATCCGCTAAGAATGGGTTTTTGAAAATTGCAACACAATATACATAATAATTATGTTACTTTTACTATTTTTTAGTGAGAACCATTGGCGATATTAGCTGGATTGCGTTATATTCTTATTTAAACTGTAAACGCCATGAAACTTTTTTTTCTGAACAGTAGTAATGAATGCTTTCAGTCTCGCGGATAGAAGTAAAAACGATCTCACACAGTACCCCGTGTTTCCTTGGGTGGTGGCAGATTATACATCGGACACATTGGACTTGACAAATGCTGACACGTTCAGAGACCTCTCCAAGCCGGTCGGAGCATTGAATCCGGACAGACTGGAGAAGCTGTTAGAGAGATATCAGGAGATGTGCGAGCCAAAGTTCCTATACGGTTCTCATTACTCTGCGCCAGGTCTTGTTTTGTTTTATTTGGTAAGTGGGATACTCTAAAAGTGTGCTTGCCTATAGTCCGAAGAATCATAGAAATGTAGACGTGACGGTCTAGTGCGGGCATCTTATCGATATTAAGTAGCCATCAAATTATAACGACACGGAAAGCTACGGCCTCTTGATATTGAAGTAAATTGTAACTGTAAAATCCTTTGTTGTGCGGTGCCGTGTCGTGCCATTCCGTTAGTCATTGCCGGCCCTTAGGCCTATCGCCCACTAGGCAGCCAGGCTGCGGCAGCCAAAATATTTGCGCAGCCAGTTATGGCAGCCAAATCGACGGCCAGTTGTCACCCAAACGTCAAGCGTTATGAAAAAGTTTTGGAACATATGTCAGGCTGCTATGACAAGTGCGCGGAGACTGACGGCAGCAACATACATTCGCCTAGTCCCTAAAAAGCAGCTAAAAGTCGTTGAAGTGAAAACTTTTATAGCCGCGTTATACGACTTTGGGTAGGAAAAAAATGTATGGGTTCGCGTCAGCAACATGCTAATGCTTACAGTTAATGCGCGCACAGCTGCCCACTTACGCGATCACGCCACGCCAACACATTGCATATTATACCCGATTGTATGTGTGTGCGTTGGACGCTCAGTTTTAAGTTTTCACTTCTGTCGACAGTCCTCATGACTGCCTCCAATTTTTTTTAAGACAGGTGTTTACTTACACCCTTTTACTACGCAATTCGGCATTTTCACTAGTAAATATTTTAATAATCCGAGGCGTAGTTTGATTGAATTTGTGTGTGTTGCACACGGCGAGGTGTAGTCTTACCCGCTTCACTTTGCTGTCCACTGGGGTCTATCTTTAGTTTTTATTTTATCTGAGCACCTTTATAAACTGCCTTGTTACTAAGATCCAATGCAAACAAATTGTGTAGATCACTTCGCATTGGAATATTGAAATAAAGAAATTTTACTACGCAAATTTAATCAAAGTGATGATTTATTGAAGAACATGACCAACTAATATAATTCTTTTCAGGTAAGAAAATACCCACAATACATGCTGTGCTTGCAAAATGGCAGATTCGATCATCCAGATAGAATGTTCAACTCAGTCCGAGACGTTTTCAATAATTGTTTACGGAATATGTCTGATTTTAAGGTAAGAAGAAAATTTATTGTTTAGAACATTTAAATTTAAATGTTTACCTGTAAATGAAGTATTTGTTATTGACGAAATTGATCACATTACTAACAGAGAACTCTTAGTCAGTTAAAATAATAACCACTTAACTGACTAAACTACAGTAATTATTGCTCTTTCATGCAAAAACGGTTCAACGGATTTGGATAAAATTTGGCACACTGATGGCGCTTTTATGTTTTATTTTCCAGCGCGGACAAAGTCGCTGGCAACAGCCAGTATAAATATTAATCTAGAGCATTCAGGAACCCTTAATCACGCGCCATTTGACTACAGCAACTAATTCTTTATGGACTTTTTTAGGAATTAGTCCCGGAATTTTTCGACACAGACAACAAAGGCGATTTTCTATTGAACAAATATGAAATAAATTTCGGAGAGCGGCACGACGGTTCCAAAGTGAACCACGTCACTCTTCCACCGTGGGCCAAAACTCCCGAGGACTTTGTTCACAAGTTAAGGGAGGCTTTGGAGTCGGATTACGTTTCGAAACACTTGCATTTATGGATAGATCTCATGTTTGGTTATAAGCAAAGAGGCGAAGAAGCTGTCAAGGCTCACAATGGTAAGTCACTTCATGTTGTATAGCTTTTTGTGTCTATATCCTATATACGAGGGCGGTTCAAATATGATCGAGACAAACGCTTTGATACATTTATTTATTATCGAAAAAATTTACACTTTTTTAGGTAATTCCCCTCACTAGTTATACATTTTAGCCACATCTCCGGAAGCTTTTTGATGCCGGTATCTAAAAATTCCTTGGGCAATTCGGACAGTCATGTGCGCACGAACTCGTCGTCG
Organism: Synanthedon formicaeformis; assembly: GCA_945859745.1. Classification (NCBI taxonomy): domain Eukaryota; kingdom Metazoa; phylum Arthropoda; class Insecta; order Lepidoptera; family Sesiidae; genus Synanthedon; species Synanthedon formicaeformis. The sequence continues at coordinate 3,530,682 of OX243955.1, read as the reverse complement.
GTGTTGATCTTTGACCTCCGAGGGCTTCTTTCAGTGGTCCAAACATACGGTAGTCGCAGGGTGATAAATCCGGACTGTAGGAGGGGTGTTCTAGTATCTCCCACCCAAATTCTGATAATGTATTGAGTGTGAGACGCGCGGTACGAGGGCGCGTGTTATCCTGGAGAAGAATCGCACTTCGCGCTGGAATGCTCCTCAATTTCGATCGATATTGAAGGTGTTCGTGGATGATAGACTCTACACTACCAATACTAATGCCGAGATCAGCCGAAATGTTTCGAACATTCATCCTACGGTCCTCCAAAATGAATTTTCTGCGCGGCGAATGTTGTCTGGTGTGATGCTGGTTCGCGGTCGACTATCATGCGGCTCATTCTCGACGGTTTCGCGGCCATCTTTGAACGCTTTGGCCCATTTAAACACAGCAGACCTACTCAGGCACTCACTGCCGAACTGATTTCGCAAACGCCGAAGAATTTCCGTGGTTTTAACGCCTTCTCACACCAAAAAACGAATGACAATACGTTGCGTAACGGCGGTCGGCACTTGACGTTCACTCATGGTCGTAGCACGCGTTAGCGAAGAAAACTATGCCATACTGTTCGTAACGTAAGGGACCCAGCTATCACATACTCACGCCGCGATCTTCAAAACATACAGGCGCGCCATCTACAGCGTTTGTCTCGATCATATTTGAACCACCTAAATTATATGTTATTCTTAGGTATCACTACACCACTGTAATAAAGTTTCTTCAAGTACCGTTCAGTAGTTTCATCACATTAACTTTTAATCAGTAGTAACTTTTGCATCACTATATAGTATAAAACAAAGTCTGTCCCTATGTATGTTTTGATCTTTAAAACTACGCAACGGATTTTCATGCTGTTTTCACCAATAGATATAATGATTCAAGAGGAAGGTTTTTGTGTATAATTTTCAACGCAGGCGTAGTCGCGGGCACCAGCTATCTACTAAAAATAAAGATACAACCCCTGAAAATTTTATAACAGCAAAGATGTCGGGCGTTATATTGCTTTACACATTTAGCAGGTGCTACACATTCCTTACTTTTAACGCGGGAGAAGTCGCGGGCCCAGCTAGTTTATGATAATTGTAGGATAGTTAAAAAAATAGAAAAAAAATAACTCCGCCAGACCTTGTAAGTGTATGATCATATATCTTAGGAATGAGTTAAGCTTTCTTGTTAAGAACTGAATGACAAACTTGAAATATATTCAAGAGTTATTTAGATTATAATACATTGATTTATAATGTTAATAATAATAATAAAAGCCTTTTATTCAGACACTTAATTTACACTGATACAATATTATTTTGCGGCTCGGGTGAACCACTGACATCGACATCTTGGTCTGCTTGCCCAACTTTGGCAAAGGCCTCCTCCATATTCTTCCACTCCGTCCTGTTAAGCGCTCTTCTGGTCCATGTTTTTCCTGCCACTGTCCTTATTTCGTCTTCCAACAGTTGTACTGTCTACCTCGTTTCCTTTTTTTATTCCTTGGGTACCAGAATACTACACACTTACTCCACTTCTCAATACCTCTCATTGTATGGCCCGTCCATTTCAATTTAAGTTTTTTGATTCTCGTCGTTTTTGATTCTCGTGTCTTCTATTTTCGTGAGTTTTCTTATAGTTTTATTACTTATTCTGTCAGATTTCCTTATATTCAACATACTCCTCTCCATTGCGGTCTGACATGTTATTAGTTTTACAAAACAAAGACCAAACGGTCAGACATCCTATCGATAGCGACAAATTTTTACGAAAATCTGTATACCAGCAAGAACCAATTGGACAATACTGATTTAAACAATTACGATAGTGTACCACCTATATTACCGGAAGAGATAAACAAGGCAATAAAACCACATAAGAAGGATAAAGCTCCAGGTCCCGACGAGATCAATAACGAACTACTTTTAGAATGCAGAAACCATATTGTACCACCACTCAAAAACATTTTTAACGACATATTATGCACTGAAAAAATTCCAACACAATGGACTGAATCGACAATTATCCTTCTTCATAAAAAAGGCGACAAATTTGAAATTAATAACTATAGACCAATTAGTCTGATGTCTAACATTTACAAAGTTTTTGCGAAAGTAATACTAAGCCGAATAACTAGATCTCTTGATGATAACCAACCTAGAGATTTATAATGTTGATGAATAATAAATATTTATTGTTGAAGTAAAGTAAATACAAATAAAGCTACACATAAAAGAAAAAAAAATGGAGGATAAAATACGTAAAGTGGCATATTATCCACTGAGTTAACAGGTGAAGTTAATTTCACTAACGAGCTTGCTTGTACATTTATTTTATCCCTGTAAAAGGCGACCAATTTTATCACTAATTGGTCGGTTGTCACCACTTACGATGACCCATTTTCATTAACAACACTGTTGCCAAATTATTTTCAACTACGTATTTCGCGTTACAAAAATAATATGCAAACGTCAACAAATGGTAGTTTTGTTTTTCTGGCTTCGGCACGTCAACCGTCATAACACCTACAAACATATTTTATTGGCTAAAGATAGATGTACTGCTTTATAGATAAAAAAAGTTGGGACGTTTACATTATGCTTTTTTTAAATCCATCTTTTTTTTCTTCACATTTCATGGCCTACCACTGCCACACTAGTGAACTCCGAAATGGTAGGACTTTACAAGTTTTTGAAGATTAGTATTATAGGATGCGCAAAGAAAGTTTTCTTGGGATTTTTTCTTTCATCTATAACTGAATGGCAGTTATACTTTAATAATTATGTTTCATGTGTCAAATGAATACCTTACATGTGTTAGTATTGTAATTAAAAAGTTACAATTTTTGCATTCACGCAGTATTCCACCACGTGTGCTACGAAGGGTCAGTCGATCTTGAATGTATTTATGACATGAACGACCGACACGCATTAGAAGTTCAAATAATGGAATTTGGACAAGTGCCAAAGCAGCTTTTCACGAAGCCGCACGTCAAGAGAATTACTCATCAAATTCCGAAAGCCGTATGCGACACCGATGACAATAATACGAGATATTATAGTTTGGAATGCGTCGACACAATTCGATTGCACAAAGAGGCCGTCAGTTGTGCCGTACTGCAAGGGAGCAAAGTGGTTTCGGTCGGCAAAGACGGTACACTCAAAGTGTACGACATTGAGCAGAAGAAACAAATCAGAAGCGTCATTCTATGCACAACACCTCTCAGCTCTTGCGTGGCCATAGATGACAATACTGTGGCGGTCGGCGCCTGGGATAACGAGATGTAAGTGAGCCTCACATACTTTTTAAAGTTGGGCAGATGACGGCAATAATTATTGGGCATTTGATGATTGTTGACAATAAATACGCGTGCTCAGGGGCACAGGCCATAAATCAAAGGTTTAAGGTCTTGGAGTTAGCGTATAAACATGGAGAAAAAATGCTGGTGTCGGAATTTTCCCACTAATAAATCAATTATATTAACGATTTCTTAAAGTTTTCAGTGGAAGAACATATCCTGGAAATATTAGGATTAGGAACCATGACTTGGTCTCTGTATGATTTTTTAAACTTTAAAATCATTCAATAATTTCAGCATTACTTAAACATTTCAATCACAATTAAACAAATCTACATGTTTTTCAGATACTTGTATGACGTCGAATACGGAAGAGTAGTTGAAAGTTTCCGAGCTCACGATGACTCAGTCAGCTGTTTGTTGTGGATACAAAAAGGTATTTTTTTTAAATTTTGTTTACGTTCTCATTGACGTCAGTGTTACCTATATTGTAGTTGTGTGCCAATATACTTCTGTGGCATGAAAAAAAAAAAACTTTGTGTACGGTCGCGGTTCTAATTATTTTAAATGTAATTTTTAATACACTTTTGCATTCAAAACTACATTTAAAAAAAATACAGCTAACTACCCTAAATGTCTATAGTTTATAACTTAGAAATTAGCAACACATATGTATAACTATTTTTTTAAAATTTAAAAGTCGACAGGCAGTATGATTAACACAAGCAAAGTCATAGGTGCTGCAAGTGTGCAGCCGACCTTAGTAGAAGAATAAGGGATAAGAGGAAAAAGGGCTCTGGCATCCCTTACTCGCTCACCAAAACACAATAGCACATAACGCTGTTATTTAACCCCATCCACTAAAATTTACTTATGATTTTTTTTGTAGAGCGTTTGCTAATATCTGGGGGATGGGACTGCGTGGTGCGTGTATGGGGCCACGTGGGTCGTTCTGGACAAGCGCTAAGCGGATTGCGCGCTGAATTCGATCACGACGGGAAGATTACCGCACTTACATACAGGTATACCCTCATTTCAGATTTAAAGGGATTCTCTCTGTTGTTGTGCGTTATGATATGATTAAGAGACCAAATCATTAGATAGATCAGCAGCCTGCGCTGGAGCATCTTTATGTGCCTTTGATCACCTAAGATTATTAATTTGAGAATGATTAATCTTAGTATTTAAGTAAGATCTATTGTAATATTTTGAGAAGTCACTATTTATTAGGTAAGCTTTGGTCTCTTGATCGAAACGCACAACGCTGCGGTAAGCGTTATGCGGTGATTGTATGGAAAACGTCTAGAATGGTCTGTTGTTCCGTCGGAGCGTGCGTTAGCGGTGAGGAGCAAGCGCGGTCAAGTACTCCGCATGGACTTTTTCCATACAATTAGGTGTCCGACACCGCATAACGCTTACTGCAGCGTTATGCGTTTCGAACAAGAGACCAAAGCTTTACGAAGCGTGTCGTTTTGATAGGCGTCGCGGCGACGAGATCGACGTGATCTCGTGCACGAGCGACGGCGAAGTGTGCGTGTGGTCTGTGTGCACCCGCGTGTCCCTGGGCCGTGCGCGTGCGCACGCCTCGCCCGTGACGGCTGCGTGCTATCTGCCGGGCGGGGAGCGAGCGCTTACGACGGCAACCGACCGACGCCTTTGCGTCACAGACGTCACTCTAATGCATTCCGTGAGTTAACGTACATGTTTTCATCTTAATATAAGCGTAGACTGAGTGAAACACGAAAGTAAAGCCGCGTTGGCACGGTCAGAGTACAGTAAACACGGACCGATGTACTCGTACTAGTAAATTTCATACGAGTGCGGTAATAGGACTTGGTCCATAGTGCGCTCGAACCGGACGACGTCGTCCGAGTGAGTCGTAATACCCGGTTGCCATTAATACGAGTAGCGTCCGAGTATTTATACGAGTGCACTCTGACGGTGTCAACGTGGCAAATTGAAAGTTATAATGGAGCCCTTCAGGTTAAAGCCACGTATAATGGACGATTTATTCCGATTCGATCGCACAAGGACCGCGTCCTATTACCGCACTCGTATGAAATTGACTCGTACGAGTACATCGGTCCGTGTGTACTCTGACCGTGTCAACGTGGCTTATTATGGGACCGTGAGGTATTTGTCTGTTACGGATTTTTTAATAACTCATAAAATTGTCAGGTGTACCAAAAGGATCTCCCTGTTGCGGTGACGAGCCTGTGCTGGGATGGTATCGGTGTGCTGTGGCTCGGCGATGACGACGGCTCCCTATTGCAATGGGATATGCACACTGTGACTCAACTCGGCCAACAGAAGGCCCACGAAGGTAACCTTTATTATTTTGAAGGAATTAAGCATAGCGTTATGTGTCTTCGTAAAACAATAGAAAGACAGAATTTCAATTACATATTATTCAATTAACTGACAATTTATTAAAATCACATACTTCTATGTACCTTTATTGATCTGTTTCTTGTAAGTTTTTGATACAAAGTTATACATTTTTCAGATTCGATCACTCATATCCACATGGACAAAGACTCAAAATTGTTAATTACAGCGAGCAAGGATAAAACTACAAAAGTGTGGCATTTGAATAGAAGCTCTTGACCTTCCAATTGTGAATTATTACAAAAAAATATATTTGTTGACAGTATTAAAGGTACGACTTCACTGTGCTTGAGACTCGCAATGAAAATTAGTCTGATTTATTCCTAATTTTAGTTTTAAGTTATAGGTAGATATTTCAATTAATGTTTTTTTTTTCTTCTTATATTGTATTGATTATATCAAATTGATTTTGTCATATGACAAAATCTAAATTTGACATTTTGACTTCATTGTCATATTTTATAAGAAATTCAAGATGGCGTCGGCCGTAGTTTAAATCTATTCCACAAGATTTATTTGAATTTAATAGTCAAATAAAATATATCGGTTGGTATGTTATCTCATTATAACTGATCTCAATAATTGTACAAGCAAAAATACAATTTTAAAATTTGGTTTTTGTTCACTAAAAGTGAAAATATTCTTGAGTGTTCATTGAATTTTTAGGGATCAACATTATTACCTACATGAAAACATTGAAATACTTAAAACATCGAGATGAGATCTCGGCTTAAATAAAACTAAACTCAAGTCGTTAATTTTCGTGTGACTTATCTGAATAGATAAATACCTATATTGTAGTGTAGATAGTTTGTAGTTATATTTATTATTTAATAAGAAAAAAGATTCAAATCACGAGGAATAACATCCTCATAAGAACAATTTAACAGTAAATTGTATTGTATACGTATATAAATAAAAATATTTTTATTGTCCAAAATATTGTGAATTTATTGTGATGCTTTCTAGGTTATAATTTTGAATTTCACGAAGACAATATTGTGGTTGGTCATAGACAATTTTGTTTTTATTAGAACAAATGCAGCCACTTATATGTGATATCTAGTTTATAAAAATACCTACTGTGAAGTCCAGTTATGTAGATATATTTTTAATTATATTGACCTTCAAAAACTGATCAAAAGTGATTTTATTTCAAGTAACTAACCTATGTTAGTAACTATACAATGGTACCTATCCTAATTTGTAATTGTTATCTTATATACCTAGATACCCAACCCTTGTTTAAAACCTGGCGCCTGACGCAAAAACAGGGTGTTATAAGTTTGACGTATGTCGTATAGAATCGTAGCTCACAAACAGATGGCCTGATTTTGATCTGCTTTTTTTTTTGTTAGAAAGCTGATCAGGATCATTCTTAGCTATAATTTATGAAGTCTGCTCAGGCGTTTGCAGACCATCATCAGCCCATTTCCTAGTCGATAAAGGGATTTCACTAACTTCCACATGTTCGATTGATGTAAAATTACCTTTACTTTCAAAAAGACAGACTTTCAGATGGTCAGTTTTTCAAATCGTCAGTTTAGTACAGTCTACTAAAATTACAAGTGTAATTTTATCAAGGAAAAAAAATCTACATTGTTTAGCCAGATTCCATTGCTACCAGCAATAACTCCCTGGCGGCGTTTGTGCTTCTGAGCTTATAATAAACCAAATCTATTCAAAGTTCGAGCAGGCATCTTCTGGGTGAGCTCTCTCCATCATAGGCCTAATCTTCAATGCTGGCCCATGAGCAAAGCCATCTTTATAAAAATAATAACAATGATTTCATAACATGGTAATCAAGTAATCAATCAATCATGGTAATCAACATCAAGTAGTCTGCGGTATACCAAACTCCTCCCTCAGCAACTTATAGCAGATATAGCGTGTTTGGCATCGAAATACTACAATGGAATTTGCGTCATAAATGCCAAAGCGGCACATAAAAAGAACGCCTTTGACAGAATCATGGCGGACTCTTGCCTTCACGCGTCAATGGTAAAAGGTAGTAACGATCAACTTCTACTATTTCATTTTAAACTCTAATGGGTTGACATAAAGTCACATTTTCTTTAAATTACGTACTTATTATTGTTTGTTTTAAATGACAGTTCATGCTCTACGCATATGTCACTTTTAAATGTTCCATAAAATTCGTAGTATTTTGTATGGCACGCGGGTTCCATGTTGTAGTAGTTTGATGGTGTTTGGGCTCAATATAAAGTCGGTGGTAAATTTGTCATGTTTAATTATAGAGAACTCAAGGAATTGTTATTTCCTTAAATAAAAATAATTTGCAAAACTTTTAGATATGTTTAACATAAAATTTCATTTCTTGGTTTATTATAAGTTATAAAAAAAAATTGCCAAATTGGTCCAGCTTGAGTTTTGCACTTAGTAACACATTTAGTAATTCATTTTTATTTATATATAGATAACTAAGTAAATATTCACATTTGTTCAGAAGTGTGACCAGCCATACATTACAAATTATTACTTTTGGAACAATAATGAAAACATATGGGGTGTCCAATTAATATAATTAAAAACTTAATAACATATCACCTATTAGGAATATTAAAACAACAATTATTACACTCTACACAATAACTGATTCTACCATAGTTTTCTTAATAAGTTCTCCAAAGTTTTCTGTTGCTTCACTACCACTTTCCGCATCTGTCCCGACCACCTCTGATTGAGGTTCAGACATTTCTTGGGTAGTTTGGTCCGATTGATCCAAATTTATTAAACTGTTCTGACTAAACCAGTTTTCGTCGTTATCTACTCTTTGTGATTTATTATCATTTTGATATGGCAAAGACATAAGTGTCATATAATCATTTTTATTTTCTGTACACACATTTGTTGTATTTTTGTACATATCATAGTGGTTTTGTGGTGTCTGTTGATATTGCAGTGCATTGTGATCTTGCATACTTGTACTAGGCTTCTGCATGTAATCCGGCACATACATATGACCATAGTGACTAAACATAGACATATGAGAGTTGTGAGCAAACTCTTCAAAACTCGAAGCCGAGAAGCTCTGTATACCCTTGAAGCGATGATTATCTGTGTGCTGGCCATATGTATAATTGAGATCACAGGGAAACCTTTGTGTATTGCCCGAGATTGTCTCAAATCCCATAGCATTGGCCTGAGAATAAGGTGGTCCTTTTCCTTGAAGTATGTTGGATGTATATGGATCTACATGATTATTTGTCTCCGCAAAATGTATCAAGTTTTCATTTATAGTACTATGATTTGTGTGAGTATTAGTACTTCTGTAGTTGTATGTTATATCCTCTTGCACATTCTGAACAGATGCAGAGTTCATTTCGTAATGTACATTACTAAAGTTTCCTGCATTCACGCAAGACTCAACTTCCACTTGTGGAGTTAAATTGACTTCATGCAATAACCCGTCTTCTTGTGTTACACACATATTTCTATCATATGAAGTATTGGAGTTACATGGTGTATTTATGTTGTGAATGTCAGCCCACTGTCTCTTAGCGGCTTCTTTGTTTTCCTCATTTTTCTTTTCGATGCCTATTCTCATGAGTGTATGAATGAAATGTGTTCTCACTCTAACTGGATTGAACTCTATTCTGCCAGTAGTGTTGCCGCATCCATCTCTTGTACAGCCACAAGGAAAGTTTAATCTATCAACTTGGCATTTTATACCAGATATACTACACAAACAGTTCTCAGGATTACATACACCTTTGCAGGCACAACCGCAAAATTCTCTTGAAGTTCTAATATCCCGACATTCATCCTTTTCATAACCTTCTATTTTTCGAACTCCAGCTGATCTTAGAAGAGCTCTCCTTTGTCGAGTCGGTATAGGTTGTAAGAAGTAATAGCTATCCAGGTCTAATTCTGATTCAGAAATGTCACTGGCCTCTTCCTCAGTGTCACTGTCTTCGCTAGATGACAACACAGCACCTTGCAAATTATGACGTTCACTTTTCAATTGTTGCAATATTTGCCTATGCAATCTTCTTTGTTCAAGAGCATGCTCACTTAAAGTGAAGTTTTGACTATAAGTGTGTTCCCATTCCATGCCTAAAGTGGAGCCACCCTGAGATGGAACACATGAAAATCCCTGAGCTCTTGGAAAGTAAAACACTGTGACATTGTCAAATTTAATGTTTTTTTTCCTCATTTTAGTTTTTGGCTCATCTCCATCCTCTACTGCTTTTCTCTTGAGACTGCTTTTAAGGGTTTTCTCAATTTTGGGTTCTGTTTTTTCTGCTTTTATTGTTTTATTTTCGACAATATCAGTTTCATTGTTTGGGGTTTCATTGCTGTTACATTCAACTTTATCTTGGTCACTAGTACATGGAAGATCAATGTTAAAGTTTGATAATTTTGTATCATCTGTTGTTTCAGACCCTATACCTGAATCACTACCATCTGATCTATCTTGAACCTCATCCTCTCTTTCGTTTCCAGTATCCGGTGGTAGACTGCCGAGTGCAGAATCTTCACTATCCGCTGATGCAGTATCTGTTTTTATATCATCAATATCACTTAAAGTATCATTATCGTCTATTTTTACAGCATAATTTACTTTGCTATCACTGCTCTCATAAAACTGAGAGTTATTAGAGTTCACATTGCTTTGTTCGTCATTGGAGTTAAGATCGTCACTACTATCACTGTCCCTATTTTCATCATCTTTTATCACAGAAAGAGATTCACTATGATCTCTGTTATTTTCTAATTCCTCACTCTGTTTCATATTGGATTCCATATGTTCTTTTGTGATGCAGTTGTCAGTGTCTGCTTGGGTAGTACTCTCCATTTTAACTGAAAGAAAACAAAAAGTAATAAATATATTATACAATTATCACACTATTAGTAGTGCCATTAAGTTTTGATTTCAGGCAGATTTTTTGAAAATCGAGAATTCATCAGATCCTCAATGTTTTAAGATCATAGATCAAAATTAGTTGATCCGTTCAAGAGTATTGTTGACAAAAAGTTTCGAAACAAATTTTTTCTTTTGAAACTATGTACATTCAAATTCATAGTGAAATCGGGATTTGGATCTGTTTGTGCTTTAAAAACTTTCACAAATGCTGTGGATCAAATCATACCTCAACCAGTTGATTCATTTAAAATATATTAAGAAAAAGTAGTTAATTTAAAACAATTATTAGATTTTTAAGCTCTTAATTCTAAAAACTTGAGGGATGGCCTGCAAGGCCAACAGTTTTTCAGATTTTTTTTAAATAATAAAATATTTGATTTGTTGTTGAAAAGAATTTCAATATGATTAGAAACAGAACAGCACACTTCTGTTATTACATAGTGGTCGTCTTTAAGGATGGGATTACTGTAAGTCCATGGATTACTGCCAGATGCGCTGCCCAAAATGACTGCAAAATCCAGAAGAGCCAAATTTGAAAAGTTCATTTCCAAAGTTGACCTGCCGGGGATCGAATCCGCGACTTATGAGACAGATGATGGTTTTTGTGTGAACAATGTCACCATTGTACCATATGTTTATCCGTCACATGTAAAATTAAAAATAGCAATGCAGCTTCAGCACAAGTGGCTAGTATGCAGTAACTCGTCTAATGTGCTACCGAAAATATAACTTTAACTGATTTACATTTAGATATTCCTTGTAATTATAGTCAAATTTATATTGTTTAAGTAAACAGAGCAAGCCACCTGCACCCGCTCAAACAAAGTTGCATTATAAATCAAACAAAATGATAACACAAAACCGGTACCTGATTTAAAAAGACTGTGGCCTCGACGAATCTCACCGGGAATGTCTTCGAACTCTCCAATCCATCGTGTATGCAGTAATTATAAAGTCAAAATTTACTTATCACCAAAGTTTCGCATCAAAATACTTGCTATTCGAACAAGTAATCATATTTTCATAAAATTCGGTCACAACCGTGAGTCCCTTAAGCCAATATCACTCCTACTAAGCTACTAATAAAGTTTTTTTTCGCTTAAAGCTTCTATAATAGAATTTTAACCCTATTTATTTATTTTCTTATAGTGACAGTAACTTTGCGTTCACAATTTGAAAATTCTTCTGTTGTATCACGCGCACTGAACACTTTTTAGTTTTTTATTTCACTGCTATTCGCATTTGTGAATTGTTTTTCTTTGTAATAGTATACACGTTCATATAGAGGCCACTTTTAACACAAAACTCGTCGTTCCCACCTCGCCTCGCAGTCGCAAACGACTTGCGGGAAGGGTACGGGGACAGGGGACGAACGACGCAGGCATATTATTAACCGGATAAATCATAAGGTATAGTGTACTTGTTCGAATCGCGCAGATGTGAGGCTTTTGTATTTAGTAGCCTATTCTGAGCGTTGTTCGACGTGACGTTACCTTTCCCCTCGCACCCCGCGCCGGCCTTGCGATGCTTCTTCTCTCCCCACACCCCGCACTCCGCAGCCGGGCGGGCGCAAGCGCGTTCCGTTTCTCGGGACATTATGATGAGTGATACCATAGTACGATGTAAATTCCTCATTTTTTGTATAAATATTTTGATTTTGAATTAAAAAAAATTAAGCAAATAGGTAGTTTGTATTACTATAACAAATAAGCAGAAGAACTAACTTCATCAGAATGTCGATTTCCTCGAATTTATTAGGTAGGCAAATATTTAAAATCTTTGTAGGGAGGTAGGTAGATTATTTTTGTGCAATTTCAACTTTTATTGAGTTTTATTATAATTTAAAATTTCGTTATTTTGGACGAAAAATCTAAATACCTATGCCTACTAAGTCTGTAATGGTACCTACTCGTTTTTATAAATAACTAGCATTTGCCGCGACTTGCTAAAACATTTATTTGAGTCTTTATTCCTATATTTTTGTCAGGGAAGGGAATATTTCATTGTAATATTAAATAAAAAAAATCTGATTTTCTATTAATACGTAGGGGATATTACAATTTTTTTTTGATCGCTCGCTTTTTTATGTAAAGGACCTACCTAAAACCTGTGAAAAACTACTTACCCTTACCCCTGAATTAGGTACAAAATATACGGCAACACAGGTTCGCAACCTTTTGCTCTTGGATCATATAAATTCTGTATAGCCTATCTTATATGTAATGATGAAGTACCTACAGATTATACGTCAACTCATGATATGGCGATTCTATATGTAGATGTATATTCTGTGTATATATATTTTTATAATAAATGTTTTGTACTTGCTAATACCCACCTATCCGGTAAATGAGTAGATATTCTTTTAGAAAATTAAATACCTAAGTACTGTAACAATTCACTCTTTATTTTTATAGTACAATACATAAATAGGCCTACATTCCTATTGAGACAGCGAACTGTTTAATAGTAAAACCATCGATGAGTAAAACATAAGAAGAGTCTTCAAATAAATTGGCACCACCCACGACGGTAGACATAATACAGGCGAGGTAGAGGTACTGCGGACTATAGGTACATGTTAACCCGTATTATACGATAATCAATAGATATTTTCAGGAGGCTTTCGTAGCGGGCGTAAGTGAACCGCCGATATCGCCCTCTCGTTCTGTCTCGTAATTTACGTGGAGCGCGAAAAAAGCTCCACAACCATTTTCTTGTCGTATATCTACATACATATTTTTTATTTCAATGTAAAAACTAAAGAAATAGAAATTTTATGTACCTTTAAAACCATTGAGTGAGTATTGTTAGATTTCTTATCATTACCTATTTTAATATGTAATATGCTTTTTATCTTTTGAACTTCTAAATAATAATACATATTATGGGTGAATAGGGATATACTTACGATTCACGTCGGTTTGCTTGTCCGATTTTTTTTAAAATATGTAATACATCAAGAAATTTTGATGCAATTTTTATTTGGAGATGTTTTGCGAGAAGTTGCGGGCTCGTTGTTTGAATGGTTGCCTTAGCTTTTTAAATCAGTCAGGGGTCCGGGTTCTAGTCCCAGCAGGGCCAACTTTTGAAATGGACTTCCCAATTGGCTCTGGTGTTTAAATAGCGCAGTCAGATAACATTTCCCTAATCCAACCTTAACATTAAGAAAAATACATATTTAAAAATAAATTGGGCAGTCATCACCTCCATACAAAAGAACATCATGAAATAACAGCACGTGTGCTGTTTTTTCTTAATTCTTAATCTTTAATTCCACTAAGGTCGCCAGCGCACTTACAGCACTTGAAGCGTTGTTTGTGTTAATAGGATATAATGGTAGTCGCCTACCATCAAGTGGACCGTCAGACCGTGGACGGCCGTGAAAATACCTAAAACCTACCTAAAAGTATGACTACCGAGGCAGTCATGAGGACTGCCGACAGAAGTGAAAACTTAAAACTGAGCGTCCAACGCACACTGCTTGCTGACGCGAACCCATACATTTTTTCCCTACCCAAAGTCGTATAACGCGGCTATAGAAGTTTTTACTTCAACTATAGACGTTTTCACTTCAACTATAGGAGTTTTCACTTCAAAAATAGATTAAAGTTGATGTCATATTATCAAACTAGCTGCTGCCCGCGACTTCGCCCGCGTAACTTTGTAAATTGCATACTAAAACCTTCCTCGAGAACCACTCTATCCATTGGTGAAAACAGCATGAAAATCGGTGCAGTAGTTTTTGAGTTTATCGCGAGCAGACAGACAGACAGACACAGACAGTCGTGGCGGAGGACTTTGTTTTATAATATGTCGAAAAATACTATTTTCATCGTCGTGAATCAGCCTTTACTCTTCTTTTTTATGATGATTATTTTGTCGTCATGAGCATAAACAAAAGAAGTTAGCCATTCAGGTTATGTTAAGAGTAGTTAGGAGGGTAGTGGTAAAAATGTATCAAATGAAATTACTGGGTAATACTTACTACCAAATATACTTATATAGTCTTTGGTAATACTGGGTAAATTACTGGTATATATTTTTTATATTTATTTAAAAACCTTTGTGTTCAATCAATTTCTCGTAAGATTGCCTTTTATTTTCTACTCCTTCGTTTTTCTTATGAAAATCCATCGATGTAGAAAATCAAGTTTCTGACAGTCTCTGCAAGTGTTCTAAACATTTACTTAACATTTAAACAGTACATTTTATGATTTTAACCAGATAGCGCACTGTACTCCCGATATGTATCCACTGATTCTTTTATACCAACTCGTACTTATAAAAAAATACAAAAATACACTAACGCTTGAGAGATCAAAGCAACAGTTTCTTCTATACCACTTCCCATAATATTATATTTCTGTATGCTCCATGATTTTTTTAAAAAAAATCTGATAAAAGTCAATTTAATGGATTAAACGAGTTATTAGTTTTGCTTTTTATTCTCTTAACGACCTATTTCAAACCTCACCAGCATTTCTCTTAACGATCTATTTCTCAACTGAAGGTGCCCAACTTTTTTATTTAAGGTTTTTAATTTCTTTATATTGCTTTTAAGTTTTGTCTCTAAAACTATGATTCTTTTCCGTAGTTTGTCCTCTGACAAATCTGGTTGAACAATACAGGTAGTGGAAGGCTGGTTTACATCTGAATATTGTAGATTTGGTACAGCAGATTCAACAGCATATATTGTAATGGGGTTGCTTAGAATTGAATCATTTGATAGATCTGGTGCAGCAGGAAGATGATCATCAGGAGGATGGTTGAGTTCTGCATTATCTAATTGCTCTGATATTCCTGGTAAGCTCTTTGGATATCCTTTTCGTATTACACGACGTAAACCTTTTTTTGTGTAATACAAATCTTCAATATTGAAATGAGCCGAACAAATTACACTGCGGGAAGTTGGGTGCCATAGTGGCTCATTCCGACTATCACGAATAACTGCGATCCACTTCTCTTTCATATTTTGATCTCGATTTGGAAATCTAAAAAAACATGTAAATGAGTAGGTGCGTAGTACTACGTAACTAGTACAGTGTCATACAACATCGTCGTACACACTCATACAATCTCATTCAGAATCATATATCACTCATACATCTTAAAAATACTCATTCATATATATCATAAATTGACAGAATAAAATAAATAAATAGAAAATAATACCTACACATAAGTAAATCATTCATAGAGCACGTATACATAATCTTCCGATAGTATTTGCGAAATCACTTTGTATTTTTTCCCTGACCCACATTTATCAAAAGGTCTATCCAACAACGTACAAAAAGTAGCACTTCACGGGTCCGAGATACCTGTGACCTGATATTTTGAGGTTTAATAAGTACATACGTATATGTATTATGATCAAATTATGATACAATTTAGTACGTCTGCGTGACACTAATTTCACATGTTCTGACATGCACTTAAAAAAAATAGGGTAATTGTAACGCTTAATAAGGGCAACACTAAGATTAGTTTTACTATAACTTCAATTTTTATTTATTGAATGTATAGGTTTCCAAGTTTACTTACGTGTGAAATGTGATTCCGTCCTGCTTTTTATTTTTTGAAGACTGGTTTTTACACCCTTTCACTACGCAATTCGGCATTTCCAGTAGTAGGTAAATATTTTAATTTATTATTACGTAGGTACGTCAAGCTCCACGCGCTGATGTTGCTCAACTAATAAAGCGAGGCGTAGTTTCATTGCATTTGTGTGCGTTTAGCCGTGTATATACACGGCTAAGCGTAGTTTTACCGGCTTCACTCTACTATCCACAGGGTTTTCTAGACATAAAATTGAAAGTAGGTAGGTCATGTTCGTGTTTGGTTTAGGTTGGCTTAGGTAAAAAATAAAATGTTGCATGAGCGTATCTACATGAAAAATAAAAATTATGTAGGGAAAATTTAGCACTCGTATGTTCATCTCTAGTGGGTACAGTTTATCTTACAAAGTCTAAGCAGGCGAAGCCGCAGGTACAGCTTGTAAAGTTACATTTACCCGTGAGTTAGTCCCACGAAAATTCAAAAATAGCTAGACAGGTTTTAATTCGGATTTCACTTATGCAAAAGTTTGTGCCTACTTATATATAAAAGTTGCATTTGAAAAGGTAAAGATGGACAGACTATACATTATATACTCGTATATAATTTTTTTGACGTTTCACGTTGTTTGACGCCAATGAACACCTAAACTACTGAACCGATTTTGATAAAACTTCGTAACTATGTCTTTGGTCCAACTTAAAAGATAGTTTTTATTTTGAACTCGGGCGAAGCCGGGAGCGTGTAGCTAGTATTAATATAGAAGTATGGATTACTATGGATTGAGTAGATAACAAGGAAATTATGTAATTTGTAATGAAGAAAGAAACGATGTTGGTAACATCCCAAGGGGGTTTATATTGGGTTTATATTAGAGTAGCCTTTTATAACGTCACGTCAACAACGTGTACGTATAACGTCATTTTACAGAGCAGTATTATGTTGAAAATAGCTGGTGTCTGCGACTTGAAAAAGAATCCTATCCTGTGTCCCGTACGTCTAAATGTTTATCTACCAAGTTTTATGAAAATCAGTTAATTCATTTAGGAGTTATGGAGGAACATACATACAATACCTACGCTTACAGATTTATTATTAGTATTGATGATTGATGATGTATGGTATCATATCGGGGTGTTTGTTAGGCGTCAGTTTGGCCATATAAGATTAATTTTTAAAACATGATGAAATTTTAATTTAATACAAGTCCACTTCCAACCGATAATGATTACCTACAAGTAGCTTGAAGCGAGCCAAGGCGAAGGCGAATGGCACTCTACATTCACGTCTTCGCCTAACCTCCATCTTCTGTATTAGTGTGATGGACCAGCGTTACAACCGCCGTAACGTAAACGTATGTTAAAAAAAATTTAAATTTTTTTGACTAAAAAACTAAGGTACTGATTTTAAAAATTCTTTCACCTATAGAAAGCTACATTATCAGCGAGTAACATAGGCTATTTTTTTTATAAAATTACGCGTACGAAGTCGCGTGCAAAAGTTAGTAACAAATAATTTAATAGTGCAACTTTGCCTACGTAAAATATGAAATAATTTTTTTGTTGACTCCAATGTTCTCGTCGCGCCGTTAGCTTTTTATAAGTTTTTTGTCTTGCTTCTAACGGTAAAATGCTTGCTATGATCCCATCCCAATGAATTGTATAGGACAGCGTAACATGTTGGTATTCATTTCAACATGTGTACGTATACCTAGTACTTATTTGTGTGTGGTGTTTCGTAGACCAATCCATTTATGTCCTATATTATAGAGAAGTAGACCAATGGTTATCATGGCAACGTTGGCGAAAAACAAACTTCCAATCCTAGTTACATTACGGTCATTATGTGACTTAGTGCCGGTGAAAGATATGAATAAATTAGTGGATAGGGTTCGTCTGTATAATGTTTGTACTTTCTGTACAGCTAGCGGTATACCTGTAGGTAGTATAGGTGGCGGGGGGTTGATAGCGTTGTGGAGGCGTCGGGTGGCAGACGGGAGTGGATTAAATTTTGCACCGCACAGCTAGCTGCCTCGAGCTTGCTTATATTCATCACTGTTAAGGGTAGCAATTACTTTCCCGTGTATTTCAAGCGCAACCATTGGATACGTTATTTCTTTTGTAGGTAATCTTAATGCGTTGTCGTTATACGTTTAAGCGCCTGTTTCACAAACGTCAAGTAGGCCAAACTGTCATTTAAAGTCACCGGTAACCGGGGATAATGGAGCTGATATTATCTTTGTTTGTACGGTAAACGTCCCAAACATTAAATCTAAAATAATAAAAAAAATAGGCTATCGAATGATGCAGTAAACCGAGTGCATAATTCAATTTAATAGAAAATGATTTCTAAAAGTAACTAATCAACACTTTACTTGTAGTTTATGAAACAGGCTCTAAATCTTATACCTATTAATTAGGTACTAGCCGGTGCCAGCGACTTCGTCCGCGTTGAAAAATAAAAAATAACATAAGCAATACCTGACTTGACATCTTTATTGCTTTTACACTTTTGCCAGGCGTTAGTTTCTTGATTTTAGATTTTTATTTTAGTACTTTTTTCTGGATGTAAGGTATGTACCATAAATGTCCTTTTCTGGATTCTTGAATACGTGTATACAAAAATTTCATGATGTTCGGTCGAGTAGTTAAGGCGTGAAAAGGTAACACAGACATACAGTTACTTTCACATTTATAAGTATGGATATAATATACTAGCTGGTGCCCGCAATTTCGTCCGAGTTGAAAAATGAAAATGCTTATCGTTGTGATGATAATCCCTTGCCAATTCCACCGCACTTACAGAACCCTGTGGCGTTGCTTGGTGGACTGTCAGCTCAAAACAAAACCTCTACTATCTGTATAAAATTTACGCTAATACCTACCTAGCTGACTCACAATAATGAATAACGTTAACGTGGATATAATTTTAAATAAGAATTGTATCTAGATATAAAAGCCTGAATAGACTGAACAAAGCAAAGTAAAGATACCTCTACCTGTATTAGGTACATATATATATATTTTCCCATCGTGTACTTACTTGTGCCATATGACCTTGCTTTGTACTCAATATTTGTATAAATACACTTGGTATCTACGTAGGTATAGATACTACAATACAATGCACCATGGAAAAGTAGGTAGTAGGTACATGGTATGTATATTATATCTCGTTCCTTTCAGTCTGTTATAGTTGGTATAATGTAGGTGTTTTCTTTTGTTGGGTGAAGATAACAAAATAGTAAAACCATTGATCTGAACTACTACCAATATATCTGTGTAAAGCTGAGTAAAGCGCAGTTGTTTTAAAAAAAATCAAGCATTTCTTTTATTCCAACTGGGGGCGCCATCTAACGTCAGCCTGAAGAATTTTTGAACATTTCATTATTCACATGAAGGAAAAAAGTCCATAGGCGTTCCAAACAAATCCAATAGATGACGCAATAGTAAGAAAAGCTCAGTGGGAAAATAATATACCACCATATTCATACAATTTAATTCTTTTATAATTTATTACAAATGTTATTGCTAATAAAAATCACATTTTACTTTGGCTTTATTTTTACAAATGAATACTCTAGTTCAAACTCGGATGTATACGTACATGCTTAAAAAAATTAGACTATAACTTGAGTGTCAAATATTTGATAAGAACTCAACTAAATAAGTGTAATTTGTATTCAAAAATCACATAACTACTAACTTTTGTCATTTAAAAGAAATATGAAATTTAAATTTAGTTCAGAATTATCGATGAGAGAATTTGTTAGAGAATTTTCTAGTATGTTTTAATTAAATAAAGAAGATCAATAATTTTAGGTAATTAACAACAATGACTTCCTCTGTTGATGAGCAAATTGATGGCAAACGAAATGCGTCTGCTACTCTTCCTACACCTTATTACAATATTTAAAGTTACTACATTAGTATAGGTAATAAGTATAAAATGCAGACGTTTAAAAATGAGCGAGAGTACCTACCATTTCGCCCAAAGTAAGTGTAAAGTTTGACTATGGTGTGTTACACCATAAGCCTTTGCAGATGAAATTCAGCTACGAGTAATTTCGCCCTTTTTATGCATCCTTACTCCTTATTTAGTTATATTAGATAAGTATTTACTGACTATTCTCATGTTCATAAATATCTTACAAACAAGGAGAAATCTACTTAATTATTTTTTGGCACATCGATTCACAGTCCACTCATTTGAGTGAAATATTATACAAATAATGTTTAAGATTATAATAAGATATATATCTACTTGTAAAGATGTTTTATAGGATACTGATAGACTGAAAATTATTTATTATTTTTATTTGATAAACTTTATAGGAATGCTTATAGGTTTGCCTGCTTGATTCTTTTGAACCATGCTATTATTTAGATAACTCATTCTAAAAGGTTTAATTTTTGAATAAATTGCTTTTTGAATAAAGGCGCAGATTGCTTTTTAAAAACGAAATATGGTATCACGTATTTTAAAAATAAAAAAGTAGTTTTTTTAATTATTTAAAAGCTAATTAATAAATATTTGTATTAGTCCATCAATATTCGATAAAACGATTTATCAATTAAGTATTTTTATTAAAAAAAAAATACTACCTACAGATATATCTACCAGATATTAATATTTATTTTATTAAGGGCCTCTTTCTCCATTTCTGAGTAAAGTGTCAAGTAGGCTAACACTGCTAAGTAAGCGTACGAGTTTCACTATTTTCGAGTAGCATTTCTCAAGGGTAATTTTAATCAAATTGAAACAAGATACTCGTAAAATTTACTCGCCAATTAGCGTTACTTGAAAAGTAACTAATCAACACTACTTGTAGTTGGTGAAAGAGGCCCTTACTGTTTTAAACTATTTTAATATTTTCTATACAATTTACAAGAAAGTAAAACAGTTTCTGATCCATAATAACTAATCTTACAAAATCATGTCCATTATATTATGTCAAATTGATTTAGGTATTTTTTTACGCCATCTATCTGTCACGAAATAAACAATGGTGGGAATGTTGACAGTTTGCAAACATAACAGTGATTTGCGATCATTGGATTTTCTTTGTTTATATGGTATCTTATTTAGGTAATTAAGAAACAGCGCATATTTTGTTATTTGATCCAACAAATTTTGAATAAAAACATTGACAGCTAATATTAGATAAGTACTACTCATAACCTAATTTAATTATACCTAATTATTAAATTGCGAATAAGTAATATAATTTAATATTAGTTAAGTCATAAACATATTATATAACTATCTATTTTATACTTAATACTATTTAATTTTCAAAGTTTTCTATTACACTAGAATATTATAATTGAATATTTCTTAAGAACTATATATTTTTATATTGTAATTGTTTACAGTACAATATGAATAAAAATAAAATAGGTAAATAAAATCATTATATTGCATTGGCAGTATCGCTAAACATTTATAAATTTGAAACTTATTCTACACATTTCTCTTTCACCTCTTTCACCATCTCTGAATAAAGTGTCAAGTAGGCTAACCGCTATTTAAAGTTACCGGTAAGAAAGCATACGAGTTTCACCATCTTCGAGTAGCATTACCCAAAGGTATTCAATAAAATTGACACAAGATACTCGTAACATTTAGTCGCCAATAAGCTTTACTTGAAAGTAACTAATCAACTTGTAGTTGGTGAAAGAGGCCCTTAATACAATAACTAATTTGGTTAATAAGGAATATACCCCCTGCTTATTTAAAGACATCTCAGACATTAAATAAATTTTATATAAAAAAAAATTCTTACAATTTGAGATAAGGACCTTTTAGAAAATAATGCGTTTGTATAAATAAGGCTGCAGCTGCATGGTATTCATCCAACATGTGAGGTCAAACAATCAAATAGCGTTGGTTCCAATACTGGCGCCATCATTGGTTATTGGTTGCGAACAATAGCTCATTAGCCGCGAAGACCATTTCTCCATCCTGAGTGAAGGTTTCTAATAAAAAGTTTTTGGTGTATGTTACAAAAAATTTCCACACATAAATTTATCAGATGAATATACATTTTTCTATATTTTTTTCGATTTGAATTAATTAAACTAAGCTCCTCTTTCACCATCTGTCAAGTAGGCTAACTGTCATTTAAAGTCACCAGTCATTTAAATTTAAAGTCATAAAATCCAGGGATATAAAATTATTTCTAAAAGTAATTAATCAACACTATACCTGTAGTTGGTGAAAGAGGCCCTAAGATAATAAAAGTAATTAAATTCGCAAAATATAATATAGCTTTGTCTGCTCTTGACTGTACTTATTGAACTAATACTAAAAATACTTAAAAGCTCAAGATTTTTGTCTCATACTACATTTGTTTAACATTATACTTTATCTCGATTAATAATGGACTGAGTGTACACCTTAATTCCCATAGTAGACCGACGCGTGACGACGCGTTGCCACGTGACGACGGCGTCGTTTTGCGTTAATTACTTAACAATGCGACATAATTTTAAGATACATAAATTAAACTTAACTCCTATTAGTTTAAATGAGTTATTTCTTTTTACTCTGAGCTTACATTTACGGTTCTAACTTAACGGGTAGGTCTCAAGAGGGCGGTTCCGGCGGTGCAGGTGGGCCGGGCACTGGGGGTTGCAGTAATTTAGCAGCGGCGGGTAAGCCAGCCAAATCGAAACCTGGTGGTGGCACTATACCTGCAGCTGTTGCAGTACCTTGGAGGTAAGCTACCAGTCTGTAAAAAATAAAAATACTTGTTACGTTCTGTGAACCAGAAAGCAGTTTGATAATTTATTGAATTATATTAAAAAAGGGTTAAAGTAAATATTTTCACCCGGTTAGAATATTTTTAGTAGTGGCAGGACATACTGCGTTGTAGCGGATGTTGTGTCACACAACACAACATTCCTGCGACGCTGTATATCCTACAAGCACCTACATACGGCCCTAAAATCGGTGGCAATATCGGGGCCGATTTTAGGGCCCACCTTCTTAAGACCTTATCCTTAATCCTACTACGGTCAATAGCACACACTTGCAGCATCTATGTTGTTACTTGTGTTATAGGCGACGGTGACCTCCTCGACAGAGGTCAACCTCTTCGACCTTAACAAGAGGACCTTTATACATATATAAAAAATCCGGTAATTCACATTGTGATTAAATACCTAAGTGGGTATTTAATCACAATGTCTGTTCCTTACCAAGAAAGCCGACCTCAATTTCACATATTAATTATCCTCAATTGATTTTGGGTGATCCCGATTTTAATGTTCAATATATCTTTCCCTTAATAGGGCATAGGTCAACAAACATGGTGTACGCATCATGACCTATATTTCTTTATATTTTAAGTAGGTAATGTTATAAACGAATTGTGTTATCCCGTGAATTAAAGGAGACCAAAAAACTAGAACACTTCACGAATCAATCATATTTTTAATGTAGGTATGTATAATAAGCAGCATGCAAAAATATAAATAAATAATTTTATTTATATAGTTTACCTCCGTAACTCCTCCAATGCACTGGCCTGCATCAGTATATAGTTTTTGGCCAACAAAAGCGTCGCTATCTTTGACAATTTGCGGACGGACGGCGAATGAGCATAGGGGATAACGCTCCGCAATTCGTCAAGAGCGTCGTTCTGGAAATTGAAAACCAACATTTTTATTAAGTAAAAGAATGTGGAGATTAGAGGTAAGGAGGACCAACTTACATGTCGCTCCTTAAAAACTAAAGGGCCACAAATCAAAATTACAATTTTTACAGGAGAGCTAATCGAAACAAATTAAATTATTTTTTCTATTTTTTTTTCTTATTAGATATATATCAAATATATGCATATTATACATCGTTAGAAGCGTATTTTTAAGTAGCATTAAATGTTTTAAGTACTTTTATAATAAACTGAATACTAGAAGAGATATAAGCATATAAGTTACTTTTGAATTTATAAAAAATGATCAAAATATACTAAATATGGAATAAAACAACCATAAGTCTTTTTGAAACATACAATATGAAGGACTGTGATTTTTTTTTTGCAATAAAAACATTTTTGGATTTTTCTGTTTTATGGCCTTTTAGTTTTTAAGCAGCGATGTGTGTTAAACTGAAAAAGTGGCAAAATGGTGCTAGTATAGCATTGGTGTTTGATATGATTGGTTGGTTTCGTAGTTCATGAAACCACCGTAAATAAAATTACTGGTTAAGTCATAGTATCTTGGAGTACAAGTACTATTTACTCTATGATAAAATGCTACTAGAGCGATCAGCCCCAATTCTACTACAGCGCCGCCCAATTGAGCGTATTCGACGGACACTTCCTCGTGTATAGAGTTGGGCCCTCCTTACCTCTAGTCTCCATGGGTAAAATAAAATATTTTCTAGTTGAATATCAATTTCATTGACAAAATCGAAGGAGTGGGTGGGTGTTGGCCACACACAAAATAATAAATCAACTATTCAAGGACCGTAGTGTGCATTTAGTTCATTGAACAGTCCCTTTTCGTACACCCACAATATACTATTTTTATAAGCTTTTCCATTATAAAAATAATATTGGGTTTTTTCCTATATTTAGCATTACTTGTGCTGTATAATTCGATAAATATTGGAGCTTATTTTTTAGTATATTGATAGTATAATAAAACCATTTTAAATATAATTTCAATGAATGAATTTCTAACTATAAGCGAAAATATTTAAGGAATTACTGAATAAAAGTACAACTAATAGTTAGTAATCAAATCACATAATAATAATAATAAATTATTAATTGTTAATTGTACCTACTTGTATAGAACTATTACAAGAAAATATAGAATCACTACATATCATAAAACCTTCTCCGCGTCCGTCTGTCTGTTCGCGATAAACACAAAAATACACCACCAATGGATAGAGTGGTTCTCGAGGAAGGCTTTTGGTATATAATTTGCATCCGTGCGAAGTCGGGAACAGGCCGTTAGTAATTATATAAGGTAAAGTAACCTCAATATTAAGTTTTAAATTGATTAACAATATTTATAATTTTGATATAATGGCTACTGTCGCCTATATCTAGTACAAGCAGCGCCCCAAGTGCTGCAAGTGCGCTACCAACCATAATAGGATTAAGGATAAGATATTGGGAAATTTGCTCTGGCATCTTTTACTGACTCACCGAAATACGACAGTACAAAGAATAAAAAATGTACACGACTAAAAAAATATAACTTTATTAAGATACTCAACACCATTAAAACATTGCCATACATTCCTGTGTTGTCAACAATCAGAGTTGGCATGCGGCACGCGGCTAAAGCCACGCTGTGCCAAATAGATACAAATGTTAATCTGATTTTTATTTAAATCGCGTTAATTTTAAACCGGAAACTATTTTATTAGCTACAACGTTGTTGACACGGCATACCGGCTAAAAATAAATATACCGGTTTTGTTAGTGAATTATTTTTAGTTTTGTAAATAACAGTCAATGAGTTTTAGAATATGTGATATACCTTGTTGAAATTACTCGTAATTTGTATTTTGGCAATTATTTTGAAGTTATTATCTTAACACAGTATAAAAAAGTCGCTTCCCGCCGTCTGTTAATATGTATGTATGTATGTACGCTTCGATCTTTTAAACTATGCAACGGATTTTAATGCGGTTTTCACTAATGGAAAGATCATTAAGGGAGGAAGGTTGCTATATATAATTAAAATTAAGTATAATGTCCTTTGTCCAATAAATCCTTACTAATATTATAAATGTGAATGTGAGTTTGTTTGTTTGTTTGTTACTCTTGTCTGTGTTGCATACACGTTGTCTGGGACACCAAAAAGGACATAGGGTACCTTTCATCGTTCAACGCGGACGAAGCCGCGGGCACCAGCTAGTAATATTATAATTTTATTTTAATTACATTTATTGTTATTTTTGTCAAATGTTCGTTGAAGTCCGAGGAAGGTTCATATAAAAAGAAAAATTTGAAATAATCGCCCGTGAAAACGTAAAGTCCCCATTTTTATTTTTCCAATCCAAAGTTACTAATACCTGGCAGTTCAAATATATAATTATTTCAATCAAATAAGAAAAAGGGGTGTGGATGTAGTCCTGGTAAAAGCTAAGACTTACCAAATCGTGCATTCTTCTTCGTTCTCTGGCATTTATATTCAGTCTTACAGTTTTCCCTTGTCGCATTTTCTGTTTAGATTTTCCATCAATTGGCCTGAAAATTAAAAGTTGTCTTAGAAAACGCCAAAAGACTGGACCGATTTTTATGATCTTTGATTTGTTAAATTAGTTTCCGCCCCGAAGAACTATTAAAGCAGCTGAAATATTCACAAAATTCAAAATTGTGGATAAAATTATTTTTTTCTTACATTTTGTATGGAACGGGTTTGGCGGTACGAAGTTCGCCGGGTCAGATAGTCCTTACATATTATAGAACGAAGTCCTCCGCCGCGCCTATCTGTCTGTTCGCGATAAACTCAAAAACTACTGCACCGATTTTCATGCTGTTTTCACCAATGGATAGAGTGCGTCTCGAAGAAGGCTTTAGTATATAATTTACAAAGTTACGCGGGCGAAGTAGCGGGCAGCAGCTAGTTTATAATATTTTTAACATGTTCAATAGTTTTTCCAAGGGAACAAAATTATATTATTATTACAATATATTTTCACATTTTCCGAACGTTTCATATGATACGTATCGCATTAGACAAGTGAATAAATACATCATTACCTCGTGCCACATACATGAGTCATATGACCTCAAATGCTTTCAACACAAGTTATATGTATTCGACGAGTTGATATTAATGCACGTAGATTCATTCTTGTCAGGAAAGTGGATTTTGTTTATGAATGTGAACATCTATAATGGGCTAAAAACTAAATTCGAATGAATTAAATCCTATATGCAAAAGTGAGTGTGTTTTTACGGTTTCACGCCTTAACTACGAGTATTTAACAGATCATCATGATAATAATATGATGTACGTTGTCAGGGATATAAAACAGGACATAGAGTACCTTCAACCAGAAAAAGTATTGTTTCTAAGGGGTCGTCAAAAAATATATAATATTAAATGTCTGACAAAAACATTGTCAGGTCAGGTCAGATTGAATAAATGTTTTAACACCTAAGAAAAAGGGACGCACACGAATTATCTAATGACCGTTCTCATATACTTATCTGAGCATATACATAATTGTTTTCAATTACTAAAAATAACTAGAAAAGGTAACAACAAAAGAATACCAAACCGTCAGCCTGTCTGACGACATAAATATAAATAAAAAAACTGAAAAGTTCTGTACAAAGATCAAGAGAAAATTATGTATAATACTAATTTATCGATAAAATTCCGTTTGACTCTCAATGTCTTGTTCAGTGGAATATTTGTACTGGGTAATTACTACTGATGCCTACGCTGAAGCCAAATTCGAAACGATGGAAAGATGTTACTTCTAACGCAATGGGAAAATTCTAACGTATTATTTCTAATTTATGAATGGGTAAATAGATTTAGGGACGGGCTAGATAAAGTAACTAATTATTTTACTCAATGATTAGTTCTTTTATTTTTCAACTAGCTGGCGCCCGCGACTTCGTCCGCGTTGAAAAAGAAAAAAGTAGCCTATCCTGTGTCCCGTACGTCTAAATGTTTATTTACCAAGTTTCATGAAAATCAGTCATTTCGTTTAAGAGTTATGGAGGATCATACATACAATACCTACACTTACAGATTTATTATTAGTATTCTAATACATTTTTTTAATTTATTGTTGGACGAACTGGATCCTAAAAGCTATGAAGATATTTGAAGATTATCTTATTCCTAATATTAATAAAAAGGACCCGATAAGAAATTTCATGGATTTCAAAAAGACAACACAATAAAGAAAAAATGGTCAATTAAGAACTTTTTATTTTACGTCGACGATTATTATCAAATTTTCAATATTTTACAATAAATTTGCCATTTTTGGATATTTTCGTATTTATCCAAAAATGCTTTCGAATGCGGCAAAATTCAAAAGGAATTGTTGAAGTGGCCATGACGACAAGTATATGCGTACAAACTGCGATAGGGTGGGGTGCTGAGGTTTTTGTTCTATTGTGCACAGATGCTGCGCTAGAAGTGCATTATTGTTGTTTACCACCCTTCCGAAAACATGTGTGATCGATATTTGATTGCATCGTCGACACATTTGTCGAATCGAAACTTTAAACGGGATGTCCAAATAACTAGCGAAGTTACTCACTCCTAACTAATATTATGAATATGTTAATACAATATAATCTTAATATAATTCTAAGTATAAAAAAATAAATAAGTGTAAATAATGTTAAATAAGGCCGATTACGTTGTTAACTGGGCAATTTGTACAATTTTTTACTCAATCAATACAATACAAGGATATATCTTAAAATGTTATTTTTCATAAAATATGAACTGAAAATTTCAATGATTTCCTTTGTAACTAGTTGAAAGCCAATTAAATTTCCTAAAAATTGACATAGTTATATAACTAGTGATAGTGTGACTAAGGGCCTCTTTCACAACCTACAAGTAAAGTGTTGATTAGTTACTTTTAGAAATCATTTTCTGCTATAATGAATTATGCACTCGGTTTACTGCATCATTCGATAGCCAATTTTTTATTATTATTTTCTATTTAATGTTTGGGACGTTTACCGTACAAACAAAGGTATGTCAGCTCCATTATCCTCGGTTACCGGTGACTTTAAATGACAGTTTGGCCTACTTGACGTTTGTGAAAGAGGCGCTAAGTGTTATATGTTGTTTTGGTCATTGAACTATGTATCGTAATATTTTTCTGTTAGATACTGTGCTAATCGCACAGTGCGATGAACACATTCCAGTAAAAATTTTAGAAGTACTTATCTTAAAATTAATTTCTTCCGACAGATAGGTCGGTATATTTTCTTAGTTATATAAATATGTTCGTCAAGTGGTTTAAAAAAAGTTAGCTGAAATGAGACATATAGAGAGAGGCATAGACTTTTTTATAATGTGTATAGATAGAGATAGATATAATAAGTACCTATAGATATAGACAGGTATAGATACAGGTGGATACAAATAGCTAGTAAAAAAATAATGGTAATAGTTTTAACTAATATATCAATAATCAATAATTTATTAGTGGATTTCTATAAAATATTATAATTAGAATACTTTACAAAATTATGTACAGACATAGTCGCAATAGAAAACTAGTATTAAATCACTATGATGAGCGAATGAATTTACCTCTGTCCATAGCTGGTCCCTGGCTCCGGTTGATTTTCATCAGTCGGATAGCAATGTTGCGGAGGAGGCGGAGGTTGTCCTCCCTGCATATAGAATCCACCTAGACCGACAGCGCCTAGCGGTGTCCTACGACCGGGCACCGATTGCGGTGGTGAATGGGACTCACCCAGCGGCGCACCGTCCCAAGTCCTCCGCCCCTCCATTCTTGCAACTATACCACTAACACATGACACAAAATTTGTTAATTTGAATGTTTGTTTGTTATTTTTTTTTTTAATTTCTCGAAACAGCACAGTGCCGCGTTGACACACAGCTTCGAGCGGAGTGGTGAGAAGTTGATGCGGTCCACAATCGATCGGAATACGCAGCTGGGGGCGCACACCCCTCTCATCTCATTGCTCCATTGTTCCGAGACTCGGCGCCCGGCGACTGGAAATTTATTGTTTCGTCCGCGATTATGACCGTTCAATTCAATGTACTGTCTTTATATTACGATATGATGTTATTAAGATATATTTTATTTATTAAAATTTATAATATCTTTTCTAATGATCTCATGTTCCTGATAACAGCAGATTTGTTAAAGGATGTAGTAACAGTTACATAATATAATTTTAATTACATTTTTTCAACTTATACTTTACAGATATTTCATTACATATTACTTTTACATTTGGCTCTGAACCAAATATTGTTTTACTTTTAAAATTTCGCATGAGTGGACATTTTGCGATTGGAAAAAGTAACTAAGTATAGTTTTTTTTTATTTTTTAAAACATCATAACGTATATTTGCTAAAATTATGACATATTTCTAATCCATAGTTAAACTATTACTAATAAATAATAAAACCATGACGGAGACAATTTCCCTATCCCTCACTAAGCCCTTATCATTATCCAACTAAGGTCCACAACGACTTACGGTACTTGTGGCGTTGCTTGTGTTAATAGACGACTGCAGCCGCCTATCATCAGCCTCTCTGACGACCTTTACATAAAAATCCCAATATATCCCAATATGCGAAAGTGAGATTGTTTTCGAAATCTGCAGCATACTTGCGTAGCATACCTCTTTTGGTGCGCAAGTTACCCACCAATAAGTGGAATACCTGCCTGCCTGCCACTCTTTAATACAAGAAAAGCGTTTTTTCTCAGAAAAACGAATGCTAATAACAAAAGCAACGCCACAGTGCGCTGCCGTCAATAGTAATATAGGATTAGAGAAATAGGCATCCCTTACTTACTCGGCAAAACACAACAGCACACGTGTTTTATTTTTATCTATAGTATCTATGGTGATCTAGTTACTGTCTCCAGACGGGCAGACCAAACGACTGAAATGCAGTCTGCCATTACTTTCTAGGTCCAAACCAGAGAAAACCTTGGAAAAGTTCATTTTCAAAGTTAACCCTGCCGGGAATTGAACCAGGGTACCCTAGAACAGACCGTTAAGGCAATCACCCCAACCACTCATTCAACGGGATCGTCATATTTTTTAAAGTAGTTAAATTTTAGTGTTATTTCATATACACTATAATTCTTATAAATTGATAAGAATATACTCGTAATTCAAGATATGGACATATGAAAGAAATCATGAAGAAAATAAATAAATAAAAGACAAGATAATTAATTATGAAATATTTATTGATATTAAAAGCTACTTAAAATAATTATTTAATAGCTTATGATACTGATCAGTTCCGACATCTCCTTTAGTCCTTTAACAATTTGTACAAACAACATTTTTACAAATTCCAATCTTAATACATATACAATAAATACGACGACAAAGCACTTTTCCTTTTTTTTTTTCTTCAAAAATTACATTGTCTAAAACTCCCCTTAAGTGGTATCTACACTGATTGACGTGAAATGATATTACAATACGCGAACCGAAAGTGAAGTTCCTTTAAAGGGAACTTCACATTCGGTTCGCAGAATATCGTGGTCACCAAAGCAAAGAGATTTTAAAACTTCATGCATTGCAATAAAGATACGACTCCTCGCCAACAAGTGTGAGAGACCTTAACAACAATTTGACTAAATTTTTTGACTAAATTTTTAAATTAATAATTTGACACTGATTAAATTTTGCATACAATTTAACACATTCATTGCCGCACCAAAAATTTCAAGTCTCATATGAATGTTGAACTCGTGTGGTGAGTCGTCGCCCGTACGAATGAGGAGAATACACTCGCGACGCGGCTTTTGAATTGCATATCTCCACATTTGAAGGTGGTTTTTGAATGAATAAGTTGTGTTTTACATTAATTCCTATTATTTTTGAAGAAAAACCGATAAATAGTTTGGACTCACGTAGCGAGTTCTAAGCCTAAGTATGCGATTTTAGTGAACCAGGCGAGTCCTTGGCAATGAACGTGTTAATGAACAGCACTTATTTGTAAAATAAAATGACTGATTAGCGAAACAAAATACAAAATATATTCGGACTTTAAAACCAACAGTATCCCACATAACCTTAACACACGCGACCTGCATGCCTGCAAAGTCAAATACCATTTCACAGCCTTTGTCCTAGACTAGAAGATATCTAAATTATTAAGAAATTTAAAATTAAAGAATAGGGTCGTATTTTTATTTTACATCTAAAACAAATATTATGCTATGACATACATGTTTATTCAATAATACTGTGCAAAAGTACAAAGTTGACAAATTACAGTGAAGTAGAAATTACAAAGATATCATTTGAGGATTAGGCCGAAAATACGAATTAGGCCGAATCTACAAGAATTAATATAAATGAAGACTGTCAGCTAACTACAGCATAGCACTTTATACGTAGTTTGAGAACTAAATAAAGGCTCTGCTGAGTGCTACGCCGTAGCTCGTCTACGAAGGTAAATTATGACGCTAATAAAAAAAGGTGTTTACTTAGATGTTTATTAAGCCCGAAAAAGAAGAAAATCTAAAATTATATAGATATTGGTTTTTTATAGAAATAAACTTTAGTTGTAAGATTAGTTATGACATGATTTTTTTTTGTGTTCATGTAATTTTTCTAGCTGTATTCATTTAATAAACTTTTATATCATGGTATTACATATTACACTCAATTTTTTTTTACATTATTTATATTAAAATTTTTAATATTGGGACATTTTTATTTTGGCACAATCTTTCGAACTATTGAGAATTATGTTTTTTTTTTCAATTATTATAAATATAAATATGGACAATACAATTGAATTTATTGTCAAAATTTAGTAACTGAATATCTATTACACAATTTTCATAACACTTAAGTAATATCGGTTAAATCTGATTAGGCAAATAAATTAACATATACGAGCATGAAGCTCTAAAATTAACTTACGAGTAAAATTTTCACTTAATTTAAATATTATATTCAATTAAAGCCCTTTATATACGCATACGAAAATTGAATCCGATGCAATGATTATTTATATTTTGCCTACTTAATCTAAAATAATCCTGAAGTTTGAATAAAAAAACAGTAAAGTATGCTTCAAATGTGATTATCTACATAATTATATGTTACTGTAAAAGCTCGAATAATTGTAATAAAGTCATAATTGTGAATTTTAAATTACTTTTATATAGACTAGTAAATGTAAGATTACAAGAACAACATTTTACTATTTTTTTTTAAATGTAACAAACAAAGTAAGTCCATGCACTAAATATGATATTGGGAACCTCATTTACTTACACTATAAAACCATAAAACCTCATCTTTTTTAACCAAAGAATTACAGGAAAAATAAATTTAACGTCAGGGAAAGGGAACCACTGGGACATCAAAAACTTTTAAAATATTTATAACAATTATATCAATCTGAAATCAATAAACAAGTCTTTCTATCTATTAAAATATAATATATACATAAAATATATATTAAGGATTTAATCTAGTTTATTCGATGAATAATTGTTGTAATCCTACTTGTATGACTGAAATTTATATCAACATTGACACCGTGGTATGAGATTTACAGTAACATACATATGAATATGTAGGTCTGCCGCAAAAGTTAACCGACGCGCCCTTAAACGTGAAACAACATAATAAATAATACGTAAGTGGTAACACTTTTTCAAGCTGTCAATGAAAAGGAAAAGCACTACAGCGCGCTACGTCGCGTCGGTTGACTTTTGCGACAGACTACGAGTATATGCAAGTTTAAATTACGTATACTCTATTTCTATAATATATCTACATAATTTAAACGTACATAATTATCCCGCAATTAGAACGTGTGGAATGAGTCATAGTATACAATTACATACACACCGCTATAAAGAGATCAGCACCATTATTTATGAAGGTGCACCAAACGACATCCGTCTCCGTAATAAATAACAGTAGGTATATTGTCCGTGTCTGTTTTAGACGATAGTGGAGAGTGGCGCAGACGCGTACCGCGCGGATACTGGTAGACAGGCGAGCCACAGGGTACCGGCGCCTGCGAGGCATCAGCGCGCACGATGCGCGGGCGCAGCGGTCGGTCAGGGCGCAGCGGCCGCTAGCGGAGGCCTCGCGGGGGCGGGCACACGCGGGCATGCGACCACAGAACCACTGCGAGATGTCGTATTTGTGTTGTTCGCGCCACCTGTGGACACAGAACAACATATAATTAGGTTTTACAAGCATCAGAAAGAAAGAAAGGGCATTTAATATTGTACTCAACTACATTTATTCAGCTCAATTCAGCTTTTGTTCATAGAAAATGCTGAACAGATGCGTATGTATCTCGGTACAAAACTGTTTTACTCCATAAGTGCCGAAATCAGTGCTTCCAACCTCTTCAAATAACCAGTCCTCGTCTTTCGTAACTTGACATAAAAAAATAAACAGTGAAATTGTTGAGAACAATAAGTGACTATATGTTACCTATTAGTGAGCCGAGCATCTTGGTTACAGAGAACTTGCGAGTACGCTGAGGTGCCCTCACTTCGCTCAACAAGCGGTCTACACAGCGGTACAGATCTCCAGAATTATCAGCGACGCTGGCCTCACTGAAGGACGCCCCGTGTGCAACGCTAATTGCTTGACCTTCTTTTGTAGGTACCTGCAAAAAAAGAATAAATTCTTAGTACCAACTTTCGGCCAGTAACCCCAAATCCCTTTGTTAAAGTTTTCGCATTGTTCCCTTAAACAAAACATGTGGATATTATATAAAACAAGTAATTGTTGTGTTAAAAGTTTCTCTAGAAAACAGATTTCTCTCGAAGTTATTATAAGTTTTCGGGTTAGTTAATGCTTTAAACTTTAAAGAATACCCACATTTTGCCTAGACAAGGACATATAGAAAGGGTGAACGTATGTATCGGTCAAACAATTTCTGTCACATTCAAAGTCAGTAAGTCCACATCATCGAAATAGTATATCTCTGCGAGCAAGTTCACCTTTACTTGTAGTTGGTGAAAGAGGGCCCTAATACTAATTGGTATTTATTTATCGCCGTTTTTCTTTGCGATAATAAAATCTATTTACCTAACCTATAAGCTTAGGAAGAATTATTTATTTAATAAAAAATAGTAATATAGAAACATTTCTAAACTTGTTTAATCGGAACTGTCTGTAGGTATACGTAATTGATCCCCCCCTAGGTGGGTCATGACCGTGTAGTGGTGGGGGGGCTTAACCCTCGGCAATCCGGACGGTTGCAGGGGCCGGTGAGGTCACCGGCCTTTGCTTGGCTGATCGGATTGTCGCTGGGGAACAAAGAAGACCCACGTGCGTGTGCTCCGAGCGGGCTCCGATCATCGGAGCTCGTGGCGGAGCAACAGTTTGGAGGCTCCAACTGGAGCTTCACCGGTCACCGCTCGCTGGGCCGAGGAACCGTACTCGGCCCACGCGGGTGTAGGCCGGTGAGAGATGGCACCCCCGGTCCTTGTGCGTCGGACCGAGGTATGGGTCTCGGTTCTGCGAACGAAGACCGGCGCGGGTCGCAGCGGGCGGATTCTCTCGGATAGCTCTGTCGCTTAGTGGTAGTTGGGCAACGCACGCGAAGACGGAGCTCTACGGCAGGGAAGGACCGTCTGGCAGAGTACTGCAATCGCGGCTTTGTGGAGGGTGGTGAAGACCCGGTAGCGCGGCCGGCCTAGTAACCACCCTTTGCAGTCGTTCGGAAGAGTGAACACCCGGACTCGCCACCCGGCCTAGTAACTCTTCCGACGATATCACGGGGTGAAGCCTGTCTCGGGCTGCCGCGATTGATGTGGAAATGTCAGGCGGAAACCCCCTTTGGGCCGCCCACCCTTAATGCCGTAGAGATGAGCGGCCACACGAGCAGGGGTTTTCCGAGAGTTTCAGGTGGAAGCGGCCTCCAACTTTGCGGTAGGTTGTGCCGCAGAGAAGAGGTTATGGGGTGCTTCATGAGTGAAGCCCCTCGCTGACTGCCCGCTGCGAGAGTGGAGAATAGGCGGCCTGTGCTGCTTCGCCCAGGGGCGGCGGACATGGGGTCGTCCGCCGTCATCACAACACCGGGCAACGAGGGGAGACGTGCTGTGTGTTTCCGGTGCGTCTCTTCACGGCGCGGAGGTTACACTCCGCGCCTTATCGAGGTGGAGCCCGCAAGTGTGCGGGCCTCGTCTGGCGGGGGGACACCGTAGCGTGTTTAAACGTCCCCTGACCCCCGCCCATAGACGGCGCGAAGAAACACCGCGGGGTTTTAGTGGGTAGAAGTCCCACATACCCCACCGATCTCCCCATGGTCGGTGGGGATCTGATTCGCAGATTTCCTCGCGTTATAAAAAAAAAAAAAAAAAAAAAGGTATACGTAATTGATAACTCATTTAAAAATAATTTAGAACAAGCAAAGAAGAGATACCTACTATGATAACATTTTTTCGACATTATCGTAAAAAAGAGATATTGAAAAGTAAAAACAATTTACTTTCCACAAATAAAAATTAACGTAGACATCATAAACGCTCGGCCATTAAAAATATTGTGCGCAAAAGGAAATACATAAAAATAAATACCAAAAACGCAAAGTGAGTGAATCGTTTTAGCTAAGTACTCTAAGTACTTCTAAGTTAAAAAAAATCTTAATTCTTTTCACAACTTACATTATTAAATTGGGTTTTATCTTGTTTTAAAGACACGAACATACTTTTCTTTTAATACTAATTTTAACTCTTTAAAAAGAAGATTAATATGCTCAGTAGGTATACCTACTGGCAAGCATTGAATAACTAGCAAACTTAATTTCTATAGATACCACTTCGCATTCAGTTGGTAATATCTAGTCTTTTGTGTGTACAAACATAGGCTCAGTTGATGTCACGGAAATCGTATTGTCAACACAAGTCACGTTCAATGGACGAGCCACGAGGAACAACGCAGATACATATTCATTTGTGACATTGCTGAAGACGAAACTTCGCACACAAAACAGGCTTTTTCTTTCAGATAATAGAACTGTTCTCTATTGTTTTGCCTTGCTATGTATTTTAATATAATTTTAAAGAGTAATAATTACTCTACAAAACGCGGCAAGTTAGCAAAATATCTCTTTTTAATGTAAAGATGGAGTCCACTTGATAGTAATGGCTACCGTCGCGTCGCCTATAAGCGACGCTACAGGTAAGTAAG
This sequence comes from Synanthedon formicaeformis, assembly GCA_945859745.1. Taxonomy (NCBI): domain Eukaryota; kingdom Metazoa; phylum Arthropoda; class Insecta; order Lepidoptera; family Sesiidae; genus Synanthedon; species Synanthedon formicaeformis. The sequence goes on along the minus strand of OX243955.1, from coordinate 3,493,666 downwards.
TGCGTTGCCGACCATAGTAGTTATTAAGGATAAAGGATTAGAAAGAGATATGGAAATTGGCTCATGATATGACAATACTCTGTGCAAAATGTAAAGCCGTGTTTATTTCAGTATACACACCTGTCTCAAGTGGTCCAAATCGGTCTTGTTCGCCAATAGAGCTATTGGCATTGATGATGTTGCGCCATTGGTTCCATGAGACGGGCTACCATGCGGCGCTTTCCTTAGCGTGTTTAAAACTTCCACAGCATACTCGAAACTGCTTCGGTCTGTCACAGAATACACCAGGAGACAGGCATCTGCCCATTGAATCTGCAACAATTACAATATTTGCTATAGAGAGATTCAAGATATTTAACACCTGTTAGGCCCTTTCCTGAATTCGGAACATAGGTACGACACGGTATGCTCTGTATACCGAAACAATATTGTATCTACTGCTTTCATTTATAAATATGTCCGTACGACTTTTTGGCATTAATTTTATTTAAGCTTACAGCTTTATGACCTCGTGAGAAAAAGTCATTTATCACTGTTTAGCAAGCGAAAGAGTTATTGGCGACATCCATCAATATCATATTGGCATCTCTTCTCTACACAGTGTGGTTTAAAAAAACACAGCATGTAAACACTATGGTTCTTCAGTTTTAGTGCAATGAAGTTTGTTTGAGTACGGCGCTAATAATTAGTTAATCCGAGGCTGGCGAGCACAAAAACACTTTCGTATTTGTCAGTTTTCTTTTGTAGTTGAGTCTAGGCACAGGGTAAATTTAGACTGGCTTTAATCTGGCGTTTTTCTCTCGGGACTCTTAAGACAGGACGCTTCAAATAAAAAGAGTTTAGACAGAAGAGTTTATGATTAATTACAAGTTGTTGGGAGCCAACATTCCTGGAGTAAAATTAGCTGTTCGTGCATTTCACGGGCGCACCCACGCTCATGCGGGACTAGTTTCGATTGCTCTTACTCATAACAAGAAATGATAAAGTTGAATTCACTGCGAGAACTTATCTAAACAATTGACTAATGTTTGTTTTTCAGTTTATGGGATTTCCGCTAACTACGCTGTGGGCGTTAGTTTAGTTTTAAATAAACTTGAGACGTCCTAAACATGTGGCTACCGTTTCGTCAATACTGTAAGTATTGCCGATATGCTTTCATTGGTTTATAGATTTAAGGTGTATATTTTTTGAAAATATAATGCTAAAAAAAAAAAAATGTCATCAGTTTAGGAATTCTCTAACAATTTTATATCTCAAGTGTTATTGAGATATATATCTATATTATTAACTTCGATCTGATAGTACATAAAATAGTTTATTTAAATGTATAGTATATATTTTTTTGTCTGTACGGGCATAGTACTTAGTTAAGTACTATTTACTCTATGGTACGGGTTATGAGATTTAAGTACCTATGTGTATTGTTTCTAAATAATAATAAATAAATTAGTTTGTTTATTTAATTAAAATTGAAATTATTTATTTTAAATTATTCAATTTTTATGTTAGTTAATTTGATTTTAAATTAAATTTCCCATTTGAAGTGACAAGGAAATTAGAAGTTAATGAATGTTTCATTAAAAAGTCAATAACTTGCTTCCTACAGATGAGTGTTTTTATCTTCAAAGGACTTTTAATTGCCTGTTGAGTTAATTAAAAGTTCTTGCTTATATGTAGGTTACTTTTTAACTATTGTCTGAGCTTTTAATATTAGTTTATAATATCATGACACCATTAGCGACTTGACCATAGAAAATCATTATCTTTATAATATTATGTATTGTATATTCGCCAATAAAGTCTAGTAAGCCTAATATAAATGGTATCCACACTCCGATTTTTTTAATTAATTAATTAATTAAAAGATAAACATTTAAAAAGCTTATGTTGAGTATATTTCAGTAATACTGGTGTAAATAAATCGAGTCTGAGGCGTCTCCATACAAATGCGCTGTTGTAAACATTATGAATCATGCGTCTATCTCGTTACTACAGACACGAGGTTAGCAGAACAGTTGGAGCATTTTTCAAACTACGAGTACCATTATGCCCAGTGTAATTAACCTAGATGTCTGTACCTGCATATAAAACCCGTACATAAATTCAACAATTAACCCCACTTTGTTTGCGAATAGGCTTATTGCATAGACACGGTACTAGAAATACATAATTTATAACATATTAATGTTGATGTTTGTTGCGAAACATTCACGTGAAACGAGGAACCTTCCGCCAAAATTGTTTAAACAAATTAACGAAGTAAACAAAACTGATCTACTTTATCTAAATAAGTAGTATGAAAGATTTATTATTATGTATTGATATGAACTTTTAGTACAATTTCATTGCAATATTGAACAAGTGGCGTCATAATAATTTTCTATAAGGCTAGAAATATAAATATACCGTGGTACTGTAATTACCATAGTAATTTACTAAAGAATTTATTTTTACTACTATTTATTTACTATTATTTTTACACATATTTATTTACTAAAGAAATATAGGTATTAGTAAATTAGGTTTACATTTAGTGAGTATTTTAGTAATTTAAGTTCTTATAACAGTAATAATTTAGGTTTATACACAATAATAGGTTATTATGACCTGGATTATTATATGTTATAAACTGTTAAAATAAATTATATTTTTCTGTAATATTATTGCATCATTATGAACCTGAACGATGCTTTAGGAAAGCATGATTGAATTATTACACAAAAAATAGTAAAAATGTATATAAAAATTACCTGTTCTACGGGGAATTTGTCTGAGTTAGATCCTGAGACATCGATTACTTCCAATTCAACTGGCGTCCCATTAATTGGTACAGTCTGTTTATACAGCAGATCTACGACAAAAACAATTTTTATTAAACTACAATTAAGTTTTTTCAAGCGAATCCGATTATAAAATATATTTAGTTCAAAATCTACCTGTGTTTGAATGATATTCTCCGATGTATCTCCTTGTTAAATATCGCACGATGAGAGCTAAAACAAAATGAATAAGTTATTATATTATTAATATAATTATAATATCTAATTTTAAAAGACGTGGGGTTGTCAAGTTTCCAAAATAGAACACTTACGTAATTATTTTACTTTGATAAATACTTAAGTTAATTTGAGCTTTGGAAATTTTAAGAATCTATACTAATATTATAAAGAGATAAAGTTTGTATTTTTGTACCACCTAAATATACCTACTCAAATTGACAGTAAGATTATTCTCTATTTAAAACTAACCAAGCTTCCGCCTTTCGCAACGTTGTCTCTCATAAAATTTTTATTTCGGCCAATGTTTTATTAAGTAATCAACATTCTTTATCATAGAACAAATTGGTTTAGTTTTACGACAATGTATAAAACATAGAATCATGATGTTAGTTTCGTTAAATGTTAAAAAGTGAATGACCTATTTAAAATTATTTATAATCTAAATAGAGTACGAGTGAAAATTGATTGATTCAGTAAAGTCGCTATGCAAGGAATGTTGTTAAAGAAAACAAAGTACGGTATTTAATTTGTATTACATCATCCAGAGAAATGGGTCGTTGAAAGTTTATGTAATATCAAAATGCTTTATATTTGATTGGCGTTTACGCATGATTTAAAAACAACCTGTTAAATAAAAAAAACATGTTGGCGGACAGTGGAAGAGATTCCTCCATAACTTTTAAACTGATTTTCATGAAACTTGGTAGATTTAGATGTACAGGACACAGGATAGGCTACTTTTTTCTTTTTCAACGCATACGAAGTCGCGGGCACCAGCTAGTATTGAAAATAAAACGGTAAATTCACTAGAAAAACTCTGTGAAGCTTAATGATTTTCTCGTCTGAGATTGAATTACGCATTTACAGCTGGCGATTATAGAGTAAATTTTTAATTGAAATATGAAATATGAATGAAAGAGTAATTGAGTACTCTAATATTAGACAAATCTACCCTGCTCTGTGTATTATTAAAGGTTTTATTATGAATGAAATTTGGCACACAGAAAATTTATTATTTACATCCTTACACCTTACACCTTTACGAAGAAAAAAGAGTAAGGAAATTCTAATAACGTCATTAGTTTATTTGTATACCGTTAGCTTGCTGTTCTTCCCATAAAAAAATTCAAATCTCTAAAAATGAATGCTCAAATTAAAAGTTACAATTAGAAAAAACTAAAGCTGGCTTTTCACTGTGAAATATAATACATATATATTATATCCTAAAATATGTACACAAAATTTTCCGCGATAGAACGCGATTTATTTAGGAAAAAAAAAGGAACAAATTGGTTTCTAGTTTCATAGAGAATGAATGACACGGATAAAACAGCAATAAAACCCATTAGGTTATGACAAGCGGTACACATACTTAGATTTGGGTCAGGAAAATATTAATATGCCAAAAAACACAGAGTGCTTTCTCGCTTTCAATGTGCAAAGTAACATTCGGTGGATGTGGGTTATAAATTCGTGGCAGTTGTTATGTTTTATTTTAGGAGATTTTTTTTCAAAAGTTTTCTCACCAGACTTGCCAACTCTGGAGCTGCCAATGACGGTGATACGAACACGGGGCAGCGTGGCACGTTCGTCCCTCATGTTGCCAATGGACGCAAGGGTCAATGAAAGATCTGAAACAAAAACAAACATTTTAAATGAATTTTCTGCAAAACTCGCACTGTAATTGTATTTTTGTAATGTAAAGATTGGCAAGCAGGCTAGTTGGTAACCCTCGTTTACAAACAAAAGCAACATCAAGACGGAATGTCAATGCGCTGTCGACCTTAACAAAATTAAGGATATCTAAATGAGAGAGGATCACGGTATTATAGCCCTGGCATGAAACACTACATCACACATGCTGCTATTTCACGGTTATCTTATCTTCTGATCGCGAAACATAATCAGCTCTTCATAATACAATCAATCCTCTAATGATATTGATTAAGGAAAAAGTACTTGGTGTGCTATTTCCTAAAATATTGATTTATAGAATCGAAGGAAGCGACCGACGCAGACAGTCATGTGGTTTCACTGGATGCCTAAAATCAGCATTTTATTATGAAGTTTTGAAGGTTGTTCAATCCTACGATAATTAACATTTGAATCGCGTCCAAGTGCTGAATCACAGAAAGATAAACCCACGGAGGCTAATTGGCGAAACTTGAGTTCCATTCATTAGGCGCAATTCGCTGCCGATGACGTCCGTCCGTGACGGTTAATGACAGTTACAGCATCACACGAATCTACTATTCTTTCTTGGGCAATCGGAGATGTCTGTAATGTTTTGTAATTGAACCATGTAGTTGTAGTAAAACTACAATACAATACAACTCTAAGTAAATCACGTTTGTATTACATGATAATTTATTCGTAGTTTTCTTTCTGTAGTTACTTTCCACTTCCACTTCATAGTAGGTGGCTACCGTCGACTAAAGACCACAGACAATACCAGGGTTTTGTTTGTATCAGTAATCCTGCGTTATCAGCTCTGCAGGAATTTGTTTAAAACTATTCGAAGATCTCTCATATTTTTTAGTAAGTAAGCGGACACACCTCAGAATGAAGAATTGCCACCACGGTATTCACTCTCATTTTTTTTGTATTTACATGTACATTATGTCAAGAGGCATATTAGTTTGCTTGCTACACTTTTTCATAAAAAGAATTTGAGTCCTTGCAAGGTCGATTATATTGGTACTGAAGTTCATTGTTTGGTTACATAATACAAACCTGAATGTCATATTACGTATTGTCGCGTAATATTTTGTGTTATGAGTCTCTAAACGAAATTAAAATAAAGAATATTCGTAGTACTGAAAAAGTATCTATAAAGAGGTTATTTGAAATTTTATTAAAAGAAAGATGTCAATAAAAGACATATTTAAATTTATAACCAAGATAATCTGAGTGAAAATTTAAACAGAATAACTCATTTTCTTTTTGCAAATATAATCATAAAATATAGTTTTAATATAAAATATTATCATGTCTGGGAATTTATGAATGAATAACTTTTTTATCGTACATACTACATACATATTATTTGAACGTGCGTATATAGCAATATTATTCGCTAAAACATACATTTATTGATATTTAGAGAAACCATTCACATATCACTTTGACTCTTTCTACAATGTTTATTCGACTGGAAATAATCACTTTTATAAAGGTCATTAAGATGAGAAACAATAAATAATGATAATAAATAATACATTAGATATATTCGTGAATCATTCACGGCCAAAAACATTTTATTGTTTGTCTGGTTCCGATACATTTAAGCATTCCACAAAAAATATGTCCCTGGCTGCCTGGCTTCAGCACAAATTGGCATTGAGCTGTATTTTTAAAGCAAGTTTATTTTTGTTGTCGTTTGTATTGTGCGAATCTTATTATTTTGTTTCAAAGAGACGCTAACATTTAGTGTCTTTTTAAAAAAAATCTACATGTTTGAAAAATAATAATACCTACTTCGACTCATTTTGTATTTACTATAATATGAAAAGCGGTTTTATGATATTTTATGTTAAATGAATCATCAGAGGTTTTACCATCATCAGAAGCCAGTCTGAACCTATCTAGGAGAAAGACCCGACTATAGTATCTAAATATTTTGAATGTTAAGGAATATTTAGGCGAGTAAAGTCTTCTAAGCGACTTATGTACTAGACTTATCGTATAATATTGACGCCAAGAATTCCGATTATATGACGCAAAGAGTTTTGGCGAAGTTCAGAAACACAGTCTTCATCATGGGAATGTCGAAGCAATCAAGATGCTCGACAACACAGATTTAGTGAGAAAGGTTTTAAGTTAATTTAATTATATATAATAAACAAAAACTGCCGTGAATTGTGACAGTGCTTTTAAAACACAAGAACAAAGTGCTTCCACAAGTAGACACTAAAGAAAAGTCATTGGACGCTATTCTTAATTTAATTGCACTTAGAAGTTCAATTTAAAATAACATTACTTATCTAGATCTTAGTGATAAAATGTCTGTTATAGATATTTTACTAATAAATAAAAAGAATACCGATACTATTGGACAGGCAAATTATAATCGGAGTGCCCTAAAATTATAGCAAGGTACTTGTAAGTGGAATTTTCTCAGCTGCGAATGCACAGACTTAAGCCTTACCAGGATTCTAGTGAACGAGCTTGGCATCTTTCCAAGAACGTGCTTTGCACATTGGCGATAGAGATAACTACAGTTCTATATGGGCTTAGAAATATAGCAATGAATGTAGGATTGTAAACACAATGACGATACAGATGAATATGTAGATTTATTACAGTTCCATAAACCCATAAACGCCATAATGTTGGAGTAGCCAGGAAATTTGAGACCCATTGTATGAGATTTTAGAAAATAAACTTCACCAGACCCAATTTTTTTTTTTTAAATGAATCTTAATATCTGCATTGCGCAATCAGCAGATAAATGGTTAAGAATTAGTTAGATATTTCCTTGATACCTTTGAAGACAGGAATTAATAACATTTTAAGACTCTATCTATTTTATGAGAAAGAAAGGATTAATTACTTTTTGTCCTCAACTAGCCGAATTTGTTATTTTAGGTAAAAATGAATTAAAGCTAGGTTGGAAGCAATATTTATTAATAAGAGTCGCTATAGACAACCGTGAACCCTACACCCTTAATATTTTCTGGGAATGCTTGATATATCGTATATCAAGAGATACCAGATCTGAAGCAGTTTCAGTTCAGGACAAAAAACGGATTTCCTTCGCGAAGATAACGAACCCATTTACGATGTAGCCATGATCGATATACGTGTATCTTTACCAATATACCAATACCGAATTAAGACGACATAACTTCTTTTTATTTGATCCTGTTATGCAATTTATACCGAAATATCAGGTTATCCAACCTGGGACAATTTTTGGAGTTTACTCCTTGAATCGATTTTCATATATAAGCCCGGGGTATGAAAATTTATGGGAGTAAAATCAAAATTGTCACACGGTATGCGTTACGTTCTATTTTCGAATATTTTAAAATATCTCTGAAGTTTCAGTTTATTTATTCATTCGTTCGTATTTATTAAATTATTATTTATCGTTCGTAAGGAGTAAACTCCAGTTGTGCGTCGAAAATGACACATTTTTTTTTACTGCAAATTATATACACAAACCTTCCTAATTTATCGCTCTTTTCATTAGTGAAAACCGTATTGCAATCCATTGAGTAGTTAAGGAGAAGTCAGCGAAGAAAGAGTCTGCGACTTTTTTATAGTATTTAAAAAAATCATTTATGGTTAGATTTATTTATTTAATAAGTTATTAAATACATTTACAAATTTCTTATAAATTCTGTTTACATATCAATTTCGGTTTCTCGTACGTGTAACTACATTGTAATACTCAGATTATTTCAAAATTTATTATTTCCTTCGTGACGTCTTATTGATTTTTTGTGAACTGACATTTCACAATAATTTTATCGTCACTTCAATAGTATTTACTAATTCGAGCGATAAAAAAATGTCGCCGTGGCGACGACGACACGTTCTGACGCGACGTCTACTGCATTTATTTATGTGTGGCGCCGCCGCCGAACAGATATAATATACGCACGCAATATATTACCCGAATCGCTCCGAATGCGACTCTGCCAAAACATTCAAAACTTTGGATTCCTGCGAATATTCTTCAAGTGAATTTAGATGTACATGTGAAGTAGATAGGTATAGATTTTTAAATCCATACTAACATTATTGCAAACTAGGTACTCCGGTCGAGTAACACCCGATAATATCCTAATTAATATTGTAAATGCAAAATTGAGTTTGTTTGCTACACTTTTACCCCTTAAAACTACTAAATCGATCATTATGAGATCTTGCATACACACTGTCAAGATCGATTGAACTTCGCACCAGCTAGTGCGTAAAAAAATTGTAGGACATTTAGTTTAACAGTCTGCTGATTTGACGAAAACACGTAAAGAGACTACTGTGCATGGCTAATGTCACGTTGTTGATGGCTTATGGAAATGGCGCACGTTGTTTACGATTGGATTGTTTTGTTTGAAACTGATTTGTGCCTAATCTGAATGGATATCGAATTCAAACGAATTGCGTACCGTAGGTAACGTTATGAGATACTGTCACGTGCAATTTCAGTTATTTTCCATGTTTCTAAAACAGTGAACAAATAAAATAGTGCGTTCGTATGCCTTTGTTTCACTGGCAAAGCAGAAGACCTACTGCTCTCATGGTGGACTATATCATCCCACCTTATCATGTCTTAAGATCATCAGTCACAAAATTATAAAAACATTTTTTATCTAAATACATATTATAATACGGCTAAAATAGCCGTTCTCCTATGTCTGTTTCTCCGCTAACTTTAATATAAGTCACATAACGGATTTTGAGAGGCTTTTTACTAACAAGGAACTTTTAGAAAAAGTTGCAGCCGTGCGAACCCGGGAGACGCTAGTATACCATTTTCTTAGAATAAAAAACGGAAGACTGGCCAGCGGTCTACTTGAGTATAGATTTCTACCAGATTTTAGGAACCCATCTAAGGCCAAGATTACGAGAGTATGATTCCGCCCATGTTATTATAATGTGAGGTGGATAAACCACGTGTAAGTAAATTCTAGAAATAACAATAATCAATTAGTTAACAATGAAATAACGGAGTAAATGTCGCGAAAATGTGAGGTTGATAAACCACATGTAAGTAAGTAAATTCTAGAAATAACAATAATCAATTAGTTAACAATGAACGGAGTAAATGTCGCGAAAGCCCACTGACTCAATAAATGTCACAGTTTAATAAGCAAATTCACGAGAAATACGCAATAGGTTAAGGAGGAAAAAGATGGTAAAAGACGGAGCGTGTGGGTGGAGTTTAGCACGACCGTAAACAAATGGGTCAGTCTGTATTTTATATTTCAAAACACCAGTCCCGGAGTTAAGTATATAAGCTACGCGTGGGTGGAATCTCTTTAGAGATGGTCCCTAGAAATGTTCGTGCAGAACGGGTATGCAGAGAAGAGTAAGTTAATATAATGTATGAGCCCACAGAATATTAAAAGTTAAGTTAGATTGTTAATTTTACGAGAATAAGTTAGTCATTTTTGTTATACAATAGAGGCTAATTTGTCTTATACACGTGAGGGAATATAATAATAGAACATTGAACGAAATTCATTTTTGACCCAGTTGAATTTGTTATTCTATCAATATTTGTTTTTTTTTAATGCGCAAATAATAAAATATTACATGGTGCAAAAAATAACAGTTTAAATAGAAAAACCGAGATACTCCTAAAGTTGGGATAAAACTGGGATTGTATGGTGTAAAACTCAAGAGGTTTTTCACTCAAAAAAATATTTAGATAATATGTTCAGAAAAAATATGCACCTAAGTTTATATTCCAAATGAACGCATGTAAAACTAGTACACATGGCTGGTATATATAATTTTCACTTAGTTTACATTAAAATTCTTAGTTATTGAGACAGGCTTATGCTAAGTAGTATGTTTTATAAGTGCATCTAAGACACTATAAGCGTAAAATTCGTAACGGGTTAAAAGTAATGAAACTAGACACTGCAATTGCATTTTTGCATTTTTGCAAATTGAAATGTCTGAAGATGGATAGTATTTTTTTATATAATCTTTCCAGTTTCTCCCTCTTTCGATATGTGTAACCGAATTAAAATCTCATTCTCAACTTTAGAAGCGTACAAAAACCAACTTAACATTTTTATGCAAAGAAAAATATGTGGTTTTAATTATAGTTTTCTTTTTTCAATCCAATAATATCATCTACTAGCGAATGCCATATCTGATAGGAATTATATTAGAAATTCCGCTTTATAGTTTTTTAAATATAAAATACATACATTTCAGTATGACGTCAGTAAATATCCAACAATAATTGATTGTTTACAATAAAATTGGGGATATTTTCGAAAGCTCTTATCTAAGCTTTGGAGGCTCAAGTTGGAGGACGGAACCTTCGAAATAAATTGTCGAGTCACGCATAATAATCCCCAATGGTAGTGGAAGGTCAGTTGCGAAGGCCTCGACTAGGGCCGTGAGTATTGCCACATCATGCTGATACTGGCATTGAGTGAAGGTCAGTATTTGCATGACAAAACCCTTCATCGTAGGCGCGATTCGAAGAATTTTAATAGATATGTAATGTAATTTCATTCCGCGAATTATATTATAATCTGCATTAATCTACATACAGGTGAAGTTTGTATGTTTTTTTTTAGAACTCAGGAAAAAATATTAAATCAAAATTGAGAAAGGACCTTCAGTGTAGCACATAGGTTAATTTTTCTTTTCTACTTCTTTATAGTACCTTTCTATCAATGAAGCTCAGCATTTTCCCAGTCAATTGAATTGCTGTACAAATGTATGCCTTTTAACTCCCTGTTATTTCGGAGCAAAGAGATTTTGCGCCTTCCATCCTTTACGCTTACCCTATACTTTGCCCATCCTGATAGTTTTCTAGAAAAAATAATGGTCATGCCGCAATACATATCCTAGGTAAGCGACCTTCAGCTGTTTAAGCTGAAACTTATCTGGACCATTTTTAATGGTCCAGATAAGTTTCAGTTTTTTCTCCAATCAGTTTCCTAAGATTCTCATTCCAATCATCCATCCAACTGTTCCAATGAATGCAGCAGTAAGACATTAAGCTTCAACTTTTACTCGCACTGCTTTCATTTTCCCGACATCACAGGAGCTCGCAATTTTTTTCTACAAATTTAAAAACTTTTAAAACAAGATTTTAAAACTGAGCCGTCAACGAGAAAATCAGATAGGTGGCTTAGAAGTTACAGGCAGAAGTGGGCAGTCACTTTATTTTATAATATTATGTAAATACACAGATTAGCCTCGAGCAAAAGTGAGTTTTATATGATTTTTTAAAAATATTTGTTTCATTTTATATCACTAATCTCTTACATGCTTACGCACTTAGCTGACCGCGATATAAACACTTAATGTCAAGGCGATGATGCGTGTCGTTCCAGTAACCGAGATTTTCAACCTTTCATTAGATACGAGTAGAAAACACGTTCAATATGTTACCATTTCCGCGGACTTAACTAGTCTCTACCACTCTTCCTTGTTTGTTTGAGAATTGAGAATGACAAATGATTAACTTCCTCATTAATGATTTACGTCATGAGATTTAAATAAACAGGCAAAGCTTCTTCTAGTAAGAATTAAATTAAAGGAGATTTCGATTAACTTTTACTTTTGTTGGTAAATTTCCTTCTTACCTTACGTAAAAGGGGTCAACTACCCCGCATTTAATTTAATACAATTGTCTTCATTATATTTCGCCATTATTAGAATTCCTAATTTGCTAATAAACGTGAAGCTACATAGAAGTAACCAATTCACGATTTCATTAGTCTCTCTATATAAATGCCCATTACATAGCAATGCAATGTAAACATAGCAGTGAAACTTTATTCTTGTTTTCATGTCGTTCACGTTAATAGTATTTCGTGCTTTGTAAATAAAAGTCACAAAACATATAAAACGTATCCACTAATTTTATATCATCATGTATAAACTCTGTATGTTTGTTTAGTTTTGTAAGCTTTCTTGATTTTGTTGACGGCAATTTTTTTTTAATGTCAATAAAATCGCTACTTAAAAACTAAAGGGCCACAAATCAAAATTACACTTTTTACAGGAGAGCTAATCGAAAAAAAAAATTTTTTTTGTCATTTTTTTTCTTATTAGATATATATTAAATATATGCATATTATACATCGTTAGAAGTGTATTTTTAAGTAGCATTAAATGTTTTAAGTTTTTTTTTATAATAAATTGAATACTGGAAGAGATATAAGCATATACTTAAGTTACTTTTGAATATATAAAAAATGATTAAAATATAAAATATGGAATAAAACAACCACAAGTCTTTTTGCAACATACAATATGAAGGATTTTGATTGTATTATTGAAATAAAAACATTTTTTTTTGTTTTATGGCCCTTTAGTTTTTAAGGAGCGATATAATAATATATAATATATTATTTTTATTATATATATTTTATTTGAAACTCCGCGTACACTTGGGGGTACGCGTACTACAAATTGGAAAAACAGTTCTAATAAATTCCATTCGAATTAAAACGAATATGTTTTGTTCCCAATTAGTATTGAGAAAGTAGACTTGAGTGATAGATAGCATGCGAGATAAATAAATAAATGGAGATTCCTGTGCTGCTACGAATGGGGATAATCCTCTTTATAGCTAACTAAACTGAAAACAGATTATAAATGTATCAAAATGAATCTGCAACGGCAATGACCGGTTAGTATAAATATTAAAAATATTTAGACGGGCGAAAGGATTTTTTATAGTACGTGTATATGACGAACTCTTTGTTCGAGTGATAGATGTTAAGCAGTCTGACTCAAAAATCGGGGTCTCAACTTCCAGCAAGGGCTTTAGTATAGATGGTTATGAAAAATGGCGAATGTTAGTGTCCGATGGGAAGTTTTCTAAGTTTGTTCTGGGTGTACTAGATTCTGTACTACACGATTTGGGGCCAAACGATTAATATGTGTTTGTCTGGAGATTCTCATCAACATAAATCAAATCGCAATGCAACCACTCCGAGGTCATTATCCATATGAGCGCGCGTTCGTCTTGGCGCGTGTAAGTTCGAATGTCGTTAATATTAGGACAAATAGTGTTACTGAAGAAACTATGTATTTTAACCGAAGATTACAACAAAGAAGTTTGTAATGTGATAACAGATTTACCGGTATACCATACTATACATATTATTATAAAACAAAGTCCTCCGCCGCGCCTGTCTGTCTGTCTGTTCGCGATAAACTCAAAAACTACTGCACCGATTTTGATGCTGTTTTCACCAATGGATAGAGTGGTTCTCGAGGAAGGTTTTAGTATATAATTTACAAAGTTACGCGGGCGAAGTCGCGGGCAATGCCGTCCGTCTGTGTCTGTTTCATCGCTGACTTCTTCTAAACAACCCAACGGATTTTGATACCGTTTTCACTAATATGTAAAAAAATTAATGAATATTATTTGGCTAATATTAAGCTACAATAATGTTTAACCATTTGGCAGACAATTCCTAGTTTCAACGTACAATTTTTAGATATTTTTAAAATTGAATAATAATTATGATTATATTTTATTAACGTTATTAAAACGAATTTTCAACCATTCAATTTAAACCAATTGTCATCTTTGTTAACGCCACTGATGTCCATCGTAAATAAAGACAATTGTGTCGTTCATTGTAAAAGTGAACTATCTCCTTGTAACTGAATTTTAGAATAAGGAACTTTTTGCGAATTATAGTGTAAGAAAAAAAATATAAGCATTCATTCATTGTTTTCATCTATGGGATTTAAATGCAACTATTGGAGTTACTTCACTTTTATATTGAAAGTTATGATTAAATGTGATACCATTAGGCAAGAAAACATGATTTTTAAAAATAGGGAGTTACACCACTTTTACAATGAACGACACAATTATAATACTACAAATTATTTAACAAATAGGACATTATTTATTTCACCCACAGTAATTTATACTAACAATATTATCTATCATAATCTCATGACTTAAGCAGAAATGTTAGCTCCAAAGTAAAGAAAACACTCCCTTAATCAAATCTCTTAGTGTCTATCTCAACAACAACCTTCGTTACAATTACACAAGTCGACCCACGTCTTCCCACTTAGACGAGGCGATAGTGAATTATTCTAGTAATAAACTCAAAGATACTTGACCTAATATTATATAGTGTTTAAAAAGTAAATCGTTAGCCCACACAGTCATCGCTTACGAAACTTATAATGTTAGAAGCAGATGATTTATGATGGTCCTTGATTTAAAGGTAAGGTAAACTCACTGTGAGTTGAAGATTTTTTTAAAAATGTACGGAATGTTTACTCAATTAAACCATAAGACAAAGTCGATAGGTATGCGAGTTAAACTTGACCTGATTGTACACCAACAATACCACTTTTAACCCAGTTATGAGAGTTTCACAATGTTTGGCTGACTCATGAGGTTGAAGACCAATATAAATTAGGCTAATGAGAAAATTCAAGTGCATTTTTTACACTATTTTGTTTTTTACGCACTGTTTATGCATTGTATGTTTTAACGATCAACATAAAACTAATTTAAAAAAAAACTCTAATTAGGTTTCCGAAATAATAATAATAAAAATATGTAATTTAAATTTTGAATCTAACAGATTTTTTTTATGAAATCAAGCAATTTACATTTTTAAAAATGTCCGTTTTCAAGTAATTTGTATTTTTTTTTTATATAATCTGTTGTTTTTTTTTAATATTTTTCTAAAGGGTCTTAATCGTTCTTAAAAGATGACCTCGCAATCTATTAAAACATCCCTATCCTCAATAAATAACTATTCTCTTATAGACTGACCTTATTTTATCATATCATAAATACTCGTATATTATATTCTACACCATACAATACATGACATTCAAATGATCTCAAAAGATTGAGGACATATAAAATACTTTATTACTTATATTTCAATAATTTATTCACATTGAATCTCTTTGAAGGGATTAAGCTTATAACTATTCAAATTTGTATAATAGAAAACAACCTACAAATTAAATGTATTCCAAGAAATTGCCAGAAACTTTCAAACGAAATAGTTCGTGTTTACTTCTTAAATCAAAGATAAAAAATACTCTTTGCTTGAAAAATAAGTACTGAGGATTCCTTTCATATTTGTGATTCATATTATTTATAAGGTGTTACCATACCACCGTGACGACCGCAACCACCGTGACCACCGTGAAATAACAGCACTGGTTAACGAGTGCGTAAAGCCTATTTTCCTATTTCTTATCCTTACTCGACTACTCGTATACTATGGTTGGCAGCACACTTGCAGCATCTGTGGCGTTGCTTGTGTTATAGGCGACGGTAGCCACCACTACCATCAAGTAGACCGTGAGCCTGTTTGTTGACTTTAACATAAAAACGACACAGATACAAAAACTAAGTATAATAAAATCTTCATGTCCTTCCTCGAGGTTTATGTTTATGTAGAAACGATAACACACGGAGACATATTCGTATTCAAAAGACTTATTATATTGTTGCTATGAAAGATACCGGGGGTGGGGAAATATTAGAGCTTTACCGAGGAAATTATATTCAAAGTATATTGTTACTCTGTTGCTAATGAAGCTCCAATTTCACTGCTAATAAAGTTAGGGGTACAATTACTCATTGTTTCCAAGCGGGCGTATTCTCTGCCCATCTGATTCTTTTTATTTTTCATAAAAAAATGTAATTGATAAATACTTTTATAAATGGGTCAGGATAAATTTAATAATAATATCTCGTCGAGATTTTTAAAAATCTGTTCGCAATAAAGCGTTGCCTATATTAATTCGACGAGATTGAATCTAAATATGCTTTGAAAAAAAAAATGCTTTTGAAGTATTTTAGCAAAAGTTTGTGAAAATTATTTTTATTGAGTAAACGCCCCATCCTGTGATTTCTTGGCTACTTATTTTTTATGTATGCTTTGATATGCGTCTACAATCGCGTATTAACACAAGCAACGCTATGAGAATTTCAAGTGCGCTGCCGACATATTGACAAGTATAAGAGTAATATTGATAATTATCAATCTTTATCTTGTAAAAGTGTCAGCAGCTTATATATTATAATATAAAACGCAGAAACACAATAGCACTTGTGCTGTTATTTCGCGGTAGTTATACGAATATTACGTTGAATTTCACATTCCTATAGTTATTACGTAAAACCGTTTGTAGTTATTGGCCGGGTGACAAACAGATCAAATGGAAACTCCGGAAAATCAATACTCATTAATAAATTGCAAATTTTCCATCCTATTTACCAATGTTGCATCTTGACCACGATTTATTTAACGAGCAATAACAACATAATATTTTCAACACGTATTAATCATAAATCTATTTTTCTATACGCTCGACTCGTAAACTGTAGCGTCAGTATATTTAGTGAGTGCCCCATTCATATTTATTTGTTTAGCATGCGATTTCATTTTGTCTTGCATTACTTGTAAGTTTTTGTAAAGACATTTTTTTAATGCATGTTCAAAATTAGAATCGGAAAAAAATTCGGTTTATCTCAATCTGCTATAATAGTGCATTCATGAACAAAGAAATCTGCCTCAGAGGTCGCCCGCGGAACTAGCACTTTGCAAAATTTTACGACTCGAGTAGTTAATATTGCCCGTGCCCGTGAAAAAATACTTTTTGTATTTACTGACCTAATAAATTATTTCTATTAGTAATATTTTCTGCATTTAACATTACGGCGAGCTACTATTATTGTTTTTAAGTAAAAAAAAATACAAATTTTAAGTTTAACTTCAAGTTGAGGGTAAAGGTCATAATATAACTCAGCGTATACATATTAACTAATATAAGTATGTTGTGTACCTTTTGACCGTATAGAGACGTAGATACCTGTGAAAAAGGTATAGAGACTGCTCTATGACTGATTTATTTATCTACTTTCCTTGAGATTATTGAGATTCCTTGACAATGATAAATGTATATTCAAATAAAGCTCGATAAATATTATAAAGCTACATTTTACAAATGTTTAGGACATAGTATGACTTATGACATTGAAGAGATCGAGTCTCACGTTAGAATAAGCACATTATAATGCTGACAATATTTCTTTCTTAGAGTGCAAAGTCTCGTAACAAAAGTTCAAATCGAAATTATTTCAAGAAGTCTGTAACGGCAGTACAATGATTTTATCGAACTAGAATCGTAAAGCCTCCCACGTAAACGAACGAAATAGAATGTCAAAGAGAACAGAGTTTACAAATAATTAAGGTAAGACATGAAAAATAAACAGGCATATATTTTATGACAAAAACATAAAGATAATTTGGCAAGCAATTTAGTTAAAAATGTGTTTTATAATATATTTTGTTGCTTACTTAGTTTTTAGGTATAATTCCATATGAAAATCTTTGTCTGAGTCTAACCATGAAATAATAAATCAATACAATGAATAACTTTTTTAATGCACACTTCATTGAAAAATTTAAAATATTATTAAAATGTTGTATTTTTTGAGTTAATTGGCTTTATTAGGAAACACAAAAAAAAACTACATCCCAAATTGCGGGTTCATATGGGCTGATTTATATTATATCTGAAAAATGCTATCAAAATAGTGTATTTTGTGCATTGGGCTTTGTTAAGAAACATAAAAAAGCTACAAATTTGAGGGTTTCTCTTGACAGAAAACAAATAAAATCAAAGTAAAATAAAATAAACAAGCATTGATACACTATTCTTTTTTTTTCTTTTAACTGTCAGCTAATTTCTTAGTTTCATGAATGAAACTCACCTGATTGCTGTGTTGAAAATTGGAAGAATGGCTGCCGGTCGTCTAACACAAACGAATACAGCAAATAGAGTCTTAACACAAGCTAGATATCAGTCTTAGCACAACACACGATGCGTTCGAAACACTGACCGAAAATATATTACAAATTATGTAGAAAATATGTGAAGATAATGTCCAATAAGTCGCGACCAATACTGAGCGTGGTTCAGTATGAAGCGTCTACGAACGACTGGGCGGCGCGCAACCGATCGCCGCATATATATAGGGCGCTGTTCATATAGATACGCCGCCCGCCTTAGCTCGCTCGGTTTTCTGCATACAAAAATATCAGAGGAATTTCGAGCCCAATTTCTGCTGTCACTGTCTCTCCACCGACACAATGAGAACGTTGATCTTTGATTCGTCTGCATACGGTGACCACATTCTTTAAAACTGACCTACTAAGTCGGAAACGGAAGCCTTAAAAGGATTTCGTGTAATGTACGGTTAAATTAAAAGTATGGAAGTACTTTAGTCACACTAGCAAATAGTCGATTCCAAGTAATGTATAGGTACTTAGTCATTGCAAACGCTGCATCATATAGGTACTCGTACAATACAAAACATAATAATATTATTAGGCGTCGTGATAAAATTAAATGTTATTAGTTGAGGTAAAGAATTTGAAAAGTTAATTACTTGATGGTAGGTGACTGCCGTTGCTTATTAACACAAACAACGGATAAGGAGTATTATAACGAGGAAGGAAAATGAGAGGATAGAGAAATGGGAATTTCGTGATTAATTGATAATATTTATATAGAGTAGGGTTGTGTCTAAAACTATATTGTAATACTATAATCTATAGGACATATAAAAATTTGTTCTACGGAGCCATCGTCTTACACGTAATTTGTACAATTAATTTGTAGTATATTTTAAATTAAAAATTATTTGTAGGAATTAAATGTTGTTATGGTATTATACGAGTATGCTTAATTACAAAATTTCTAAAACGTATTTACTATTAAATGCTGTGTTTAATTAACTTGAACAAAAGTAAATTAACTTTACAATAATCGCACGTGAAATCGATGCCTTATGGCTGATTGTGAGAGGCTAAAAACCCTTAGAACTCTATAAAAATATCTGGATTTATTAAGCTTCGAAGCAACAGCTGGATTTCTTTGAGTTAGTCGCCCCGGTTAAAGCAACTCAGTGTAACGAGACATATCGCCTCTCTGACTATAAAATATAGAACTTTTCAACGGTAAATTATATTGTAGAGAAGCATTCCCTACACCTTTTTACATTAAATGGCAGTCCATTTGATGGTAGTGGGCTATCGTCCCAATATACTCGTCCTTGCCCAAGCAACACTAGAAAGTTAACAGGCACGCTGCCTACTCTTAAAAGATTAAAGATTTTAAGGGAAATGGCTTCCTTTACGCAGTAACCGAAACCTAATAACCCTAGTGGTATTATTTATTTCACTTTGGCCTTCTGTAAGAGAGAGTTTACTCTGCTAGACTTGCTGCCCAGATAATAATAATTTTGGAAATTTTTCCTGCAAAATATTTGTATACAGATATTTCTTCAACTTATTAATCCATAATTTATAAAAGTTTCTTAACCGGTCGGGTAGAATCGATTGAGGGTTATATGGACCAGTTAAGATATTTTAATCCTTTACTTTTTACTCTATGGAACCCTAAAAACGATAAACTCTAAAGTGGGCTATTTAAACAATATATCGCATTTAAACTTGCATAAGCGTGTACCTACTTCCCATCGGATTCGCGAAGTAGTTATCAGTCTATAACGTGTAAGAAACATCAGAGAATACGATGATAGGCAAGCACTTGCCGCTTACAATCGCGTTGAAAACGCGAAAAGAAACCAGTTCAAGGATACAATTCGCAGCAGCAAATATACCACCGGAATTTCCGAACTCTTTTTTATTGTTATTGGCAGATCAAATACACGTAATCTTTATTAAACTATTACATCAAATTGCGTGAACTTATTACGTTCACCAGACTGTTTAGTCTATGTGTGGTGCAGAAAAACTACACTTTCTCGAGCGTTTAATACTTGAGTATATTTTTATTTAATTTGTAAGTTAATTAGTAATTTTCTCCTGCATTTTTAATATACTAGTATTTTTTAGTTCAATCACCACGTGTATTGAAAAGTCAAACAACTGATATATTATAATTGAAAGAAACGTTGCTTGTGGGTGGTGTAATAGTGCAACTCATTAATTTTTTACTTTGGACAAGTTTGGAAATTTATGAACATTTTTTAAAATATATTGAACAAATACTTACTTATTTAAGGCCAAACGGGGTAATAATAAGACTTCCGATATTTTGGGTAAATATAAGACACTGTTTAAAAACCTCGAATGAAATTGAATTTCTGTTACTTATATAGACTAATATATTCCTTATTTCATAAGCAATAACGTCCTAATTTTTTTTTGATACCTTTTCTTGTAACTTTAACTACTTTGAGAACAATTTGTCAATAGTTGAGAAATTTGGCTCGAAAACTTTTAATCAGGGTCCATAAACTTTTCTAGTGCTCGCTCAGACATTATACCTACGTGCTCCCGCTCCTGCGCCGCGCATGCGGCGGGAGCAATACTTGCAGGAACAATCGGTCTTATTAGTCTGTCTTTCGCTAGCGCACGGTAAAAACGGTTTATTTTTGTGGGAAAAAATAAGACGCGTCTTCGGGAAAATATAAGACAAGATTCGTTTAAATATAAGACAGACTACCTATTAGCACATATCAAAATGCCACGAAATTACGTGCCAAAATTGAAGACTTATAGTGAACTGAAATTACAAGAAGCTTTAGAAGAACTGCAAAAATGTAAGTTGTCATACAGAGAAGCAGAAGAGAAGTATAAAATTGATAAATCGTTGCTATGGAGAAGAGTCCACAACTATAACACATCGAAGCAAGGCAGAAAGACAGTGTTAAGTAAGGAAGAAGAAGAAGAAGAAGTAATATAATGCCTGACCTCTTTGCTGTTATAAAATTTTCCGGGGTTGTATCTTTATTTTTAGTAGATAGCTGGTGCCCGCGACTTCGCCCGCGTAACTGTAAATTACATACCAAAACCTTCCTCGAGAACCACTCAATCCATTGATGAAAACCGCATCAAAATCCGTTACGTAGTTTTAAAGATATAAGCATACATAGGGACAAATACAGCGGGACGCGACTTTGTTTTATACTATGTAGTGATGACTAAAACGTCTCATTTTTGTACTTGAATTGATTTTTATGCAATTTTTTTTGTTTGTGGACAATTTTCCATTTATTATGAATAATTGTGATCTCATGCCTATGTGGTACATTTTGTGACAGTGATTTAACTACTCGTACTAAAAACCTAGTAATTACATTCCAAAGATTATCTAAGTTAAGCATAGTAAAATAAAGTGTTTTAATTTTGTTAAGAAGTTTCTGAGAAAATAAAAGACTTAATGAAAGTTTTCTTATTTATTTGTATCATTTTTTGTCACTCTATCTTACGATAACCCTGTCAGTTAGAAAACATCTACAGCATAGAAGTTATTCGATGTCTTATTTTTAAAGTATGGTGTTTTATAGTTACCCCGTAGTAGAGCAAAAAAAAGAGACGCATATTTTGTGTTAAAAAATTACTTTCTAGACATTTAATAGCATATGTGAATCTAATGCAAGATAGATACTTTAGGAGTGCATAGTTTTAAGCCTTCTAAGATCTTTTTAAGTATTGCTATTATCTTGAAAATCTAAAAGTTGTTGTTTTCGTCTTATAATTACCCCGTCTGGCCTTAAATCATTATTTACATAAAAACGTAGGTAACAGAGAACTTTTCTTAAATTTTCATAGGTTAAACTTATTTTTAGGCCCATATATTGTATCTGAATATATTTATAGACGCCCACTTATATCCCCCATTGATGCTGAGTTTTTCCTTCTAGGAAGTGACAAATTTCTCAATCATTGACTCTCAAATCGAAGAATTATTATTTTGAAGAAAAGTATTAACGTAAAAGTTGAACAATAAAGTGAATTTTGTGTTTGAGAATGAAACATATATTCTAACAATTATTGAGGGTTCAGGAAACAATCGTATTGTTTACATTTTGCAATATGTTATAACACGAATGAGTAATAATTCGTTTGTTGTATTGATTTTTGTTACTACGAATCATACGTAGAACATTGAACATGGTGAAGGATATATTATGAACGAGAAAATTGAAAATACTTCCACCAACATAAAGCGAATCATATTAAGGTACTGTAGCTACAGGAAATACGATTTCCTGGTTCGTAATCAAAGGAAACTTGATCCACTGGTGTAAGTAGGACGTATATTGTATACCTTTAAGTCTTAAAATATATAAACAATTTATAATAGAATACTAGATGGTTCCCGCGACTTTGTCAGCGTTTAATAACAAAAAAATAATTTCACTGACAAAATATAAGACCATATAACGCCTGACATATTCAATATTCAATGCTATTTATACTTTTGCCAGGTGTTGAATTTTAATTTTTAGATTATCCCTCGTGAACAGTATTTTTTTTTGATCTATGCCTGTAGCAACTTGGTGGCCCGGCTACATTGGGAAATTTTACAACCGATGACGATGATCCACAATTCGGAATAGGCAATAACAATATAATGCACGTACGTACCTTGGACTGCTACTAACACTCGATGATCTCCACCAGGTACAGGAATTTCTTGTTGAAAATATGTAGTTCGCGCGCGCGGCAATCTTTCACCGTTGGGATGGCCGATACTCGGTGTGTGCGCTCCAATATTTTGAGTTTTGACGGGAACGACGTGCATGACAGCTGATTAGAGCTGTCATTGTCACTGCGCTAATCCGATCGTCAAACACCGTTCATCGGTGGCGCGAAATTTGAAATTGGACGAGAGTCCGTTGCGATGACGGAACAATGCCCTTTTTTGTATCCTAGAAAACAGTGATTATATTCTCTTTGCTAGAAAACATGTATGCAAAATTTCATTCATGATCGGTTGAGCAGTTTTAAGGCGTGAAAAGGTAACAAACAGACAGACAGAGTTACTTTCATATTTATAATATTAGTATGGATTGGTTTATGACAATAATTTTGAAATAACAATTTATTCATACTAGAAGCCGCCCAGTGGTCAATTTCGACCACTTGGCTCTTTTGTTCTTTTTATTTGTTTTTGTTTTGTGCTCTTTTGTTTATAGTACAACAAATACATCTTTAATTTAGCTTTTCATTTAATAAATAGATATAATTTAACGCTTATGAATATGCAATAAGTTGTTTGTTTCTCTATTAGCTGTTGTTTTTCAACAGTAACCCTCAGTCAATAGCGTGATTAATATGTCTTTATAAATTCGATGTGATAAAGAAAGTTTAATTAACCTTTTTGATGACTTTTAATCGTGAATTCGGCCCACGATTCATATTGGCTGAGAGTATAACCCGAAATAGATTTAAGACTAGACTGTGTCTCTTAGTTCAAATAGATCTTAAAATGTATACAGTCAACTCCAAAGTCAATATCACAATACCTTTTACAAAATGTGGTTATATATAGGGTGTTTCTTTAATTTTAATATTGTGTTGTTGAATTTAGAAATGTAATTTCTGAAGTTGAAGTTGAATATTTTATAAAAGTCGTAATACAGATGTGATTGTCCAGAATTAAAGCAAGACGAGGTTTGTGTGCTGTGGATCTAGGATCAAATAAAGGATAAGGGACAAGAACAAGAACTTAGGATAGAATAAATGATACACTTTTCAACCGACTTCCATACAAAAAAGGAGGAGGTTCTCAATTCGACTGTATGTTGAAAGGTTTGAAGTCGGTTTATTTTTTGTTAACAAGAGTTATTTATTTTACAGAAGAGTCCGCAGGAAAATGATCAGTACACTTAGTAATAGGTGGCCACCGTTGCCTATTTGCAGTTACAGGGAGTTTCAAATGTGCTATAGAAAATATGTGGATAAAGTACAAGTGCTTTTATTTCATTGTGGTATATTTATTTTGTAAGAATAGATACTGCCGCTAGTTTGGTTGCCTAGTTCTCAACTGCAGCACGTAGTGACCTTAGTACTATTTTTTTGCTGACTTTATAATACTGACCTAACTTTATGGATCAGCCTGTATAGTGACATGATATTTCATTACGATTATATTAAATACTGAAACACTTGGAGATAAGGTACTGATTAGGCTTAGTACTGATTAGTACCAAAGAGGATTCTCTAACATCAAAGTTTTACAATGAAACTTGAAATATAGTAGAAATAACTTCTAAGAAAATAATGTCATTGTGATTATAATTTCAAAATAATGTAAATACATGACTAATGATAACAATTATATTTATTTCAAACTAGCGAACCTCTCCAGGCTTCGCCCAAGAAAAAACTTAATAAGGTTTATAATATATAAATTCCGTGAAAAAACTTTATCTAACTGATGGTGAAAATCGCGTTAAAATCCTTCATGTAGTTAGTTAGCGATCATACAGATAGTTGTGGAAAGTGACTTCAAAAAATACTACGAATGTAAAGACACAATACACAAGAACTGGGAAGATATTAGGGAAGGAAGATAGGAAGAAACATGACTACATATGTGGTATAAGGAGGTTATTCACATTGGTCATTAAACGGGGCCATGCTACCCCAAATAAGCCTTCCCAGTGTATAACCGCTTAACGAAATGTTAATCCACGATTTAAATAAAAACAAGGATTATTTTAATGAAAATATATATTTCAAATGCTTTGTTTACTTCGCCTCGGGCAATACTGTCAACAAATGATTTTCCGTAGACGTTCCGATTCCGTAGCACTAAGACAGCCTTCGTAGCACTAAACGAATCTGTAGCCCGTAGGCGTCTGATTGTCTACGATGTCAATGGCCGATTATTCGTAGAAACACAATTATTATTATTGTGACCTTTAGGAAGCTTAAGAAAGGTTTAGAAATCACAAAAAGCCGACCTACAGACAAACTATAAAACGTTAAAGTAAACATAATAGGAAAAATTTTGCAATCAAGCACACGCTTCACTGTAATAGGCTAGCGGTCTTATTACCACCAAGCTGTTTTTTATTACTTCTTATTGGACCTGTAAAGTCAATTTAAGTTGTATAAAAGAGACACTTCAAACGTAGGCGAAGATAAAGATAATAATAGCCCTATCTTAATATTCCAGTAGCGACGTACCCCCGCCTTAGCACATATAATGCAATATTTTTTTTGCAAATTGTATACGCAAACCTAATTCGTTCATCGTATCAAAATCCAAATCTCTTATATCGTTAATCCCACTATGGTGAGCTATGGTCGGCAGTGCACTTGCAGCACCTGTGGCGTTGCTTGTCTTTTGGGCGACGGTAGCCACCTATCATCAAGTGGACCGTCAGCCTATCTGTTGATTTAACATTTAAAAAATCATTTTGAGCTAATATTTATTGATTCCCGGTCAGCTAACATATTAAACATTAAAACTTATATTAGACATTACATTACACTTGGATACTTTGAGAATGCCTCTTACACACTTTACAATAATCTTGTGTTTGATTATTAACAGTAAATACGGTTAAACTTGTTAACATAATATCAAACTTCGACCCTGATTCCGAAATTGAGTGTGCCTTTGTAAGAAGTGACCCAGGGCAGTGTCACGCAATCTTCCAGTGAGTTTGACACAATTCAGAAAGTGATAGTACCAGACAGATTGCGTGTCGGCTCCCAAGAGCATAAACGTCACTCTATCACGGATACAGTAAATTATTGTTTAAGAATCTGGTCCAACCAATTTAGGTATCCTGCTAATTTTGCGGATGGCCGAATTTCTGTGTACAAATTTATGATTATTTAGCCCCACATGACCAAAGTTCAAATTAACGTCTGACCCTATTTCGACCTGTAATTTCTCCTTGTGAAATTATAATTGTGGTATTATATGATTTATGTACTCGTAATTATTGGTGTAATTACTTTTGTTAACGACACTGTACAATTACATCTCACTGCCAGAGACAGAGGGTAAATCTCTCAAAAATCGAAGACAAGATTTTGTGTTTTATTCAATACTAGCGACCAGCTCCCATTTTCGGCCAAGAAAAAACTTGTTATCTATATAATATTTATATATATAAAAAATACGTGAATAATTATCGCACCGCATCAAAATCAAAGGCTTTTTGTATAGAATTTGCAGAAAAAAATTGCACTCTTACGAAGCAGGGAGCTGGTCGCTAGTAATATTATATATTATGTTATTTTAGTGATGTTATGATTTTATCGCTACGCAATAACTGTCTGATATGATGAACACATGCATTGCATGTTATTTGACATCAAAGTAAACATATAAAGTGAATTCAAGCCGATAATTAACTTCACTACGACCTTAGTAGGCATAATACATTGTATGTACCTAGAGATTACCATGAATCTATTGAGATTATCTTTGGGATAGACGCAACCTTCAGACGAACCTTGAGTCTCGAGGTCCGGAAAGTAATGGTGATTTATAGTCAGTGATATGAATTTTATATTTTTTTTTATTAAATAAGTATTAAGTTTTTTTTTAAATATCATAAGCTATTATAATAATGACTGATTTTGTGGTAACTGTCTCTCAAACGACACCTCGGAAAAAAAAAATACTGACAATCGAACTGTCCAAATTGGTTCAACGCTACTTTTGTTATGTTTTAATGTAATTATATTTACAAATGAAAACAATAATACATACAATTGTTTATAACGTACTAGCGAGCCGCACCTACTTCGCACAGATTTAATTTCTGCAATATATACATACCTTCCTGTAATATAACAACCTTTCCTCGTTTATTGCTTTTTCCGTTAGTGAAAACCGTATCACAAGTTAGGACAGAAACATAAAGAGTCGAATAGCGATTTCATTTTATAATATTTATATAGATATATACATAAATACATATAAAATAGTTCTCTAAGATATTATGTGACTTCGATTTTTTAATTTTATTCAACCCAATTAGAATATGGAGGAAGTTATTGTCAACTGTGAACGACTTTATTTTAAAATATTTGTATAGGTATGTACATATACATATAAAATAGTTTTAAGATAATATGTGACTTCGATTTTTTAATTTTTTTCAACCCAATTAGAACATAGTTGGAGGAAGTCATTGTCCAACTGTGACTGTTTGCCAACTAAGAAGTTGTTTTTATCATCACGACCGTTCAGAACAAAGAAATGAACTTAAAAGAAAACACACTGTTTCTACGGAAAATAAAATTATAAAAACAAACATTGATGTCTGTTTATGAAATTGCAATTAAATTTTCAGTCAACTGTTGCACTAAAAAATCTAAAAATAAATTTTGAAAACTCGACGAAATCCGAAGGCCAAATATTAATATAGCTTCTTCATCCTGTGATCCGCACAAAGACAGTGTATGTAAACAAACAGTGATGATTCCCTGAATATATTCTAAATAGGTGGTAAATTTTATTAATGGCGGTCCTCAAGGAAGTTATTACCCATATTATATTATTATTGCAAATGAGCCACATGTGTCGGCAAAATTCATTCACAGTACTTAGTACCGTGTTTTATGAATAAGAACAACCTGTAATGAATAAACCGATTAAAGTCTACATTTCATTATTCATATGGAACGTTTTACATTGTGTTTGATGATCTATAAATACTTTACACTTAGATAAATAAATAAAAATGTATAATGTAAAGAAAACAATAAAAAATATGTCAGCACTTCAATAACCTGCTATCTACTTTTGTATTTAAATAATAAAGGAACCTCTTAAGTTTAGCAAAGTGCAAAATTCGAGAATGACTGGTAATTATGAAAAAAATTTTATTACAAATATTTTATGTAGATTTATTTTTAGTCCCGTCTAAAAATTAAAAATTGAACCACTGAAAAATAAAATAACTATGAGCAATAAAGATTGAATACATGTTTTAACACCTAGGAAAAAGGGGCGCAGATGAAGTCACGGACAAAGGCTAGTTTTATCATATTTTCAGATTATTCTGCAATAGTTTGTTTTATTTTTATTTTTTATAAATTACCCTGTATTAAAACAGCAATAGATCTAAGGTATGTAATTCCTTCTTTAATATTGGAAAAAAACCTTTTCAAGCTCTTCGCTATAGTGAATTCTACTAAATGCATTAATATTACTTACCACCGCGCAAATGAAAATCGAGCTCAATCGATTCTAAAAATAAGGTTATTGATGATTTCCAACATCGACAATAGCGCCCACTTGTCGCACCAATGTCTATCAACAAGTCCATAAACAATATTTGCATAACGTACTCGCATTTTAACATTTGCTCAGAGATTTATTGTGGCAATCGTAATCAATTGGGCATTAGGAAAAATTTCCATGACTGCTTACTTAGATGTCCACATTTTTATTAAAACTCAAATCTTTGTATCTTCTAAATGGTTCATCATCAATACTCAATACTAATAATGAATCTTCCTCCATAACTCTTAAACGAATTAACTGTGATTTTCATGAAATTTGGTAGATAAACATTTAGACGTACAGGTCACAGGATTCTTACTTTATTCTTTTTCAACGCGGACGAAGTCGCGGGGGCCAGCTAGTTTAAAATAAAGATATATTTTACTAGCGACGTGCCTCCGGCTTCGCATAGGTGCAATTTTTTTCTGCAAATTATAAACACAAATTTTCCACACCTGTAGCTTTTTCGCTAAATCCGTTATGCGGTTTAGCAGAAAAACCGAGGTCGACAGTGACTTTATTTTATACTAGCATCCCGAACCCGACTTCGAGTTAAAATTTTCAAAAACTTCTCTTAGCCGATGCCTTACTTTATAAAATAAATATATGTTCCAAATTTCAGCTTTTCTAGATTTAGTAGTTTTGACTGACTATATGCGTTTATAGTCAGTCAGGACAAACGATTTTTTTTAATATAGATTATGTATATGTAATTACTAGCTGGTGCCCGCGACTTCGTCCGCGTTCTGGATGAAAGGTACCTTATGTCCTTTCTGGTGTCCCAGAGAACGTGTATGCAAAATTTCATGGTGATCGGTTCAGTAGTTTTTGCGTGAAAGAGTAACAAACATCCATACATCCATACAAACTTTCGCCTTTATAATATTAGTACGGATAATATAAATTATTATGCTTTAAATTTGTTATATTAACACACTAAAATGTTGCATGGATTAAAATATATCGAGTACTTTAGATTTGATTGATAAAAAAAATGACGGTATTTGTGAAGGCAGCGAACAAAACAAAACAAAATTCTTCCTAGGAACATTTCTACGTATCTAATTAAGAATATGTCATTTGGGACGTGTGTTGTTCCTAATTTACCGATATTATGTGTAAACATAATTATAACGTTACTCATGTCTTGTATTCCTTTGATATTACGAAAATACGATGGAAAATTGGCAGTTTGTTGGCGATATATTTACTCTGTGGAATTTTTCTGGACACACAAATTATTGTTAATTCGTGTTGTAAATTTGATTGATGCAAAGGAGTCTCCTTCGTCCGCTTCATAATAGAACATCCCAAAACTTCCGCAGTCAACTATACTTTACCATGATTCAGTACGTTTTCACGGCGAAAGTGTCTCTAAATAGTCTTACAATAAAAGTAAGGTCGCGTGAGTTGTCACTTCATGAATATTAAAAAAAATCCATGACACATTTTAGCGCTGCAGAGTACCCTGCATTTGCAGTTTGGCAACCCACATGGAGACTTTAGAGAAAAACTATATAATACACATCTAATCTATATATATATAAACAAAAATAAATCACTAATTGTGGTGTTAGAAGCCCTAAATTCAAGAACATCTGGACCAATTCGGCTAATTCTTCCTTTCAAATATTCGTTAAATTCCGAGATAGGTTCTTATGAAAGGAAAAATTGGAAAAATGCACGCAAAGCCTTAGGCAATGCAGTTTCTGAGATTAGTGTGCATAAACACACAGACAAACTACGTTTTTATTATATGATGTATGACGATGATTACATGTCATAATATAATGACGGTCAAAATGAAAGTACGTGGCCACATAACAATATATGTAAGTACAAGCAAACCTGATTTGGATGTTTTGCTACCCTTGATTTGATAAAAGATAATACTCGTAGACAAATTGGGGATAGAAAAATGCGCTCAAACGTCCCTTACTCACTCATCAAAACAACAACAGACCTGTGTAACAATGTTGAATATAGGGATGATAAAAAAAACCAACGTTAAAAGAGTCTTTATTACAATGTAACATAATTTTCAATGACAAATGTTGCCAGAATTTAATTTAGGCACATGCATTGGCTAATATTAAATACGTTGTTGTATCACTGTTCGGATGAGATTTAAAAATATTGCGGGTTATTGTTTCTCGCCCACGACATTCAGACAAGCGTGATTCATCTGAACGCGTGTCGCTCTGAGAAATCACTCTTCCAGGTATGTGACGCTTATTTCAATGCTACTGAACATTTAACAAGTCACAATATTAAAATGAACGATTAGCTGTTTCCCCCATCAATCGTTTACATCCACAACGCGTACTACATTAATTACGAGATGTTTAGAGTGGATCTGGGGCGACATTATTTCAAACCAAATGTAAGCTGTTTCCTGTAAAGGATAACATCGTGAGACATTCAATTCAAGCGTGATTAATAACTAGGATTCAAAATTTGTATTTTTATTTATGTGTATTTTGAGTATAATAATCTCTGAGACTGAGGTTGACATCATGGGCGACTTTAGGGAAATAGCTATTATCTCTCTCGGAAAATTTGTCCTGTCATACAATATGTTTAACTATCTAGAAATCTAGGAGCAAAGCTAAGTAATCTAGAATAGGTGTATGTGCAATGTAAAAAATCATCATAATCACCATCACAGTCTTCGTCATAAGTAATCCGTCGGGTTTTGTCGGTGACTTAAGTTTGTCTACGGGTTCATAATTTCTGATTCTATAACTCGTTGAACGACGATGAGATTTCTTACGTGGCCCGTATGGTTGAGGAGCCCAAGAGGGGATTTCTGGAGTCACTCGAGCGCGTCAGATTAAGCTATGATAGATTAATTACATGCTGAAAAGTGTGCATTTTAATAATCTGACGATTTGGTTGGTGGGGTTGGCGGGGGTGGGGGTAAAATTTTAAATACAACTCGAGCGCGTCAGATTTTCAGAGGGGATGTTAAGTGAACCTAAACTAAGCTCCCATTTAAAATTCAGACGATTCGGATGTAACGCAAGCTCGTGGCAGCTTTTTGAAAATGCAAAAAATATTTTTGGCGATTCTCATTTTGTAATACTCGAGCGCGTCAGATTTTCGTACAGACGGTTCAGCCTAAAGTCCTGATCGTGCTGATTCTTAATCTGACGATTATATGGAGGATTTTTTAAAATACAGCGCCTATAAAATTTTGAACGCCTGTAGACGCTCTCCCCACCGCTGAAATGAAAAACTTCATATAACCTTTTTTCTTCTTACCATCCAATCTTCAAAGTCCAATAGGTCCCCACGACGCTCGAGTGACTACACATTTAGCATCGTGGGCTCCCTAACCAGTAGTTTTAACGCCGCATGACATCACTGGCAACACATATTTGTTTTGATCACTGAAGAATTTTGGACAAGTACATGTCTCGGAGCTTCTCGAACGCTGCTCTGCATATTTTGTGAAAATATGTATAATACAATATTTTTTGTTTTTTTTTTGTTTGATTATTGAAAATTGCTTGATTGTTGAAAATACTAATATAAACATAAAAACGCTTTTCTAATATACATGGGCTTTATTTTATTGTAATCATTTATATTGAATATTTATGTCAACCAGACTAAAATGTACGGTTTATTCACATACCAAAGCTGCGGTTGCGTATTCGGTCAGGGGCAATTCAATCAAATTACAATCGAACACAGGTGAAACCGCGTATAAAATATACAAAATCGTCTGAGACTGGTCGATTGTTTGTTATGAAGAGTAATTTTGAAACATCGATCGTCCGAGAGTCCGAGTTCTGAGTTGAAATTCCGCCCGGCACCGGCAGGTCATTCCGCCCACACGGACGGTACTTTAGACACTGAATTCCTCAGTGACAACTTAATCTTAGCATCTTAATTTGTTACGACATTATTCTTCGGAAGTTTAATGTGTAGTCGAAAACATTACCTGTTAATCAAGTGCACGAGTGTTGTTTTAGATACTCCAATATTTGCTCCAAAAAAAGGGAATTATGAATATTGTTCACACTATTAATTATGAAATATACTCAGATGTATTAATTTAAAGAATAATATGTTATCTAACATATTTTTAAAGTTAAATCAACGTAATAAGGTTGCACCGATTTGGACATATTAAGCGATAAAACATTTAAAAGAATTGGAGCATAATTAACCCTATAGGAGCAAAGTAGGAACCTGTAAATTTCGATTTCATTAGTGTATTAGAAATAACAAACAGTTGAAACTGTCCACTTGAAGAAAATTAGACATAAAAATGTCTATATATGAGGATCATATATAGACATTATATGTCTATATATTATATATATAGACATATATGATCATATAAGATCATATATGAGGATCACCATTAGGAGAGATTTGTACCAGAAGTGAGATCATATAATGATATAGAAACAAAATCTAGATATTATTAAATTTATATTAAGCTTTAAGCTAATTTTGATTATAAAACATTCTGTAAAATCTGTCCGCACCTTTAGGTACCTTTAGATATAATTTCCTATATCAATAACATTCATATAGATGATGATGATGATGATGATGATGATGATGATGATGAATTGTCCAGAATAAATCATCAGACGCTTTCCGAAGCTCACAAAAACTCAATGACAAATTTAATATTTAATCAATAATTTTTTATCAATCACACGTGTTTCAAATCCATTTCACGTGATTGTCAAAACCACGTGATGTATAAACAACAGCGCAATGGCACTAACAGATGGATGTCGCATTGTCGCCTCAATAAACATTTCAACTTAACTTGTTATCGAGTATCATTTTCAGATTCCACGTGTTTCATTGAAATCGTTGTTATTCCAAGAAGAGAAATCAATCTCGATCTCGTAACAAAAATCGTAATTGTTCAGGCAATATCTAAACCTGTCAATTGCGCAGATATGGAACGGCAGAACGGCACGTGCAAAAATTATTCATCGAGAGTTATCTTACCTGTGCACGAAACACGTGCAATGGTTGCAGAATATCTTTACATAGTATAAAACAAAGCCGCTTCCCAACGTTTAGACTTTTACAACCACATTTCTTAGGTTGTTTAAACTGCGCAACGGATTTTAAAGCGGCTTTTCACCATCAGTTGGATAATTTTTCACGGAAGGTTTAGTTAGGTTTCTATCAATCAATACTATGATATCTGAAGTGTCGAATTATACAAATTTTCATTATATAACTTTTAAAATAAATTAAATCTTGTGATTTTCCACGCAAGTTAGAGGAAAATACTGTAAAAGTCTGTAAGAAGGGCCTCGGCCGTCAATTGCTTTATTTCTGGCCTGCGAGTAATTACTATTTCATGACTTGATTGGAAAACATCTTACCATTATTGCTCACAATGAGAGTCGTTAGTTTTCATGACACTAGACGCTAAGGCATCAAGGCGACCTTGGTCTACTATTTTGAAATACATATTGCAGTTAAACCTACCGAAAAAAAAAATCTGTGTGATGGTGAAAACCGCATCAAAATTTGCTTCGTAAACTCGAAGAACTAATAGGGAAAATTGAGTGTATCTAATATTAGAAATACTTATTTGCTGACCTATTTTCTTTGATTTAGGATGAAGTCGTCTCTGTAATGAAGATAATGCTTACAGTAAACAACGTTTGAGAGGCAGGTCAATGGCCGCGTATGTGCGATCCAAACGTATTGCTTGTTTTTTTTTTAAATTTTTATTTATTTATTTATTTTTATGTTAAGGTCGACAGACAGGCTGACGATCCACTTGATGGTAGGTGGCTACCGTCGCCTATAACACAAGCAACGCCATAAGTGCTACAAGTGCGCTGTAGACCATAGGATTAAGGATAAGGGATAAGGAAGGGATGGGGTAATGGGCTCTGGCATCCTTTACTCACTCACCGAAACACAACAGCACATAATGCTGTTATTTCACGGTGGTATTCTGTAAGGGGGTGGTTACTGCCGCCAGACGGGCTGCCCAAATGACTGCGAAACGCAGTGTGCCCTACTACTACTTTTCAAATCGAGATCAGAGTCAATTTTGAAAATTACATTAAAATTTCCAAAGTTGACCCCGCCGGGAATCGAACCCGGGGCCCCTGAGACGTTAGGCAAGCACCCTTGCCACTCGTCCAACGGGCTCGTCAATTACTTTTTTTTTTAATACTTTTTTTAATTTAAGGCCGGTTTCAGGGCTCTCCTGACGATACGCACGACCGATCGCGGTAGCAATATGCGTGTGTACGGTCAGGAGTCAGGAGAGCTCTGTAAGGACTTGTCCTTACTCAGACTTGTCTGTAAGGAATTTTCATACAAATGACAAGCGCTTCGGTCGCACGGTCGCTCGTGCATATCGTCAGGAGAGCACTGAAACCGGCCTAAGTCTTTAGATAGGACGCGCTGTCGAAGTAGTTAGGTTAAGGGATGAGGAAAGGACTCAAAAAAAAAGTTGAGGTTGTAGGTTGCGTTCTGAAATCATTTCACACAGTTTCACACAACTTGAACTAGCTTTTTTTTTAATTTCCTGACTTAAACACTGCTATAATATTTGGTAAAATATTCGGGTGTTTACCTAAAACAGAACGCAGTTCATCTCAGTTTATTCAACATACCTAGATAAATGCGATGCAAACAACGTGATATTATTTTTCTGAATTGTTTTGGAAATCGGTACAAAGTCTTTGCAGTTATCAACACCATTATTATTAAATAAAAGTGTTGATCGCAATCACTTCGAATTTAGTAAATATTACCTATGGAAAGTTTTTGTGTTTTCATAGGAAATTTCATTGTTGATAACATTAAATCTAAATTACATGGCGTTTAAAAACACGCAAGCTTTGTTGTTTCTTTTGTAAAAAAATATTCTCCATTTGGGCTTCGTCAGTCAGGTAGGAAGACCACTCGATAAAACTAGGGCAAGTAACGCCACTGAAAGAAATTACGTAAAACCCTTATAAGTTAGAATTTTGATAGTTATGTACGTTACACAAGTTTACTGAATCATCCATCGAAATACTACAATGGAATTTGCGTCACAAATGCCAAAGCGGCACATAAAAAGAACGCCTTTGACAGAATCATGGCGGACTCTTGCCTTCACGCGTCAATGGTAAAAGGTAGTAACGATCAACTTCTACTATTTCATTTTAAACTCTAATGGGTTGACGTAGTCACATTTTCTTTAAATTACGTACTTATTATTATGTTTGTTTTGTTTTAAATGACAGTTTATGCTCTACGCATATGTCACTTTTAAATGTTCCATAAAATTCGTAGTGATTTGTATGGCACGCGGGTTCCATGTTGTAATAGTTTGATGGAATCATCTAACATTGTAGTCGAACCCTTTTTTTGTCAAATGATTGTAGCGTAGGTTGCTCTTTGTAATGGCTACGAGATAAATTTTCTTACAGCTTCCTTTTATGATTGTGTAATTCGAAAGAAAATTGTTAGTGGCAATTTGAGTACGTCATGTATTCATACAATATACATACATACGATACGATTTGGTTACAGCCAATTATGACGTCAAAATTCAGTGAATAAACACAATAATTGTAGCGTCGAGTTCAATTACCTAGGTAGGCGATTTTTTAAAACTGACGTCAGAGATAGTAGGTACCTATATGAATTACGATGGCGTTCCTGGGTATCTCTTAGTTATCAAGCAATACAATACAAAAAAAACAGTCAAAAGCTAACCACTACATCAGCGTACACGAGAAAAAATTTAAGTTTTAACCCAGAACTCTTAACACCCTACTTTTGCGTCGGGCGTTGAGCGTTAAAAACATAATATTAAAGAATATCACAATGAAAAAAAACAGCACATTTAGTGTTGTGTTTCTATGGGTGATTAAAAGGGTCATAGTTTCCCATGATGTGAATTCTTTCTAATAGTATCTGCATTCCGAACCAGCAATAAACACGGAATCTGTTCTTTACGGAACAGTAAAGAAATAAAGATTTTAAATAAGTGAAATTTGGTCATTTGCTATCATAGAGTAACACGGACAATCGCAACACAGTGTTGTTCTGAAATGTATGCAATAAAGATGATTTATTATTGTTTCTAAAATCTAGATTAGAGCATGTTATTGTTGTTAGAAGCAAAACAACACGATTTTTGGGTAAATGGTGTTTTAGGTAATTTACATAAGGAACGTAAACAAGTTATAATGCAAAGGTTTAATTAGTTTAGTGTAACGGGTAATGATCGTAAACATTGTATGTTCTCGTACAAGTTGAAGCCAAAGACCGAATTCGGACTCTCCACATAATAACTAGTCCTTTCTAGAAGGACTGTGTTGTCCCTTTCGCTGAAATATTTATAGGCTAGTCAAAGCGAGATACATATCTTTTATTTACTGACAATACACTATCAGACTGAGCGCCTCTTTCACAAACGTCAAGTAGGCCAAACTGTAACATTTAAAGTCACCGGTAACCGGGGATAATGGAGCTGATATACCCTTGTTTGTACGGTAAACGTCCCAAACATTAAATAGAAAATTATAAAAAAAAATCGGCATAATTCAATATAACAGAAAATGATTTCTAAAAGTAACTAATCAACACTTTACATGTAGTTTGTGAAAGAGGCCCTGAGAATAGTAAATACTAAGAATGAGTGTAGATAAATCAAAATGTTTAAATTAAGCATAAAAATGTATGATGAAGCAGAAAAAGTTAAAATAAATAAATAATGAATTGTATCATCATCATAATTTTATTGTCAGCCTGTGTCTCTCCACTGCTGCATGTAGACCTCTTCCAAGGCTCGCCACCAAACACGGTCTTCTGTGTGGTGAACTATATCTATTTGTGTAGTAAATTAGTTTCTTAATAATTATGTCACTTAAGGTGGCGCTGGACGAGCGTGGGAACTCAGTAATAGGTATTTGGGAGAATTTGTTGTCTCAACTTACTATAATGCTAATAACCTAAGACAGAATGCGAAGCAACACATTCGCGCACTTATTCAACTAGCGAAACATACGCTAGCAATTCCAATATTTTAGAAAAACCTTTACAAGTGGTAACTATTGGCATACCAATTTTTATTGTACAATTTTTATAGCTAGGATGTTTTCATTGGAAAACATTATTGGCTTTCAGTCAAAAATTACGAGATATCAACCAGAGAAAATGTGACAAATTCTGCACATTTTAGAAATTAATTATACTAGATATAAAATAAATTTCAGTTTTTTGTTTCGATGCAAACCTTCATATTATGTCTCAGAAAAGTCATATTTTTTCACGTATACTACGACCAATACCTAATGAGTAATCATGGAATTACGTAGTATGGAATTGGTACGCCGCTCGAGCTGGTAAGTGGCCTCTTAAAATCGCGTCGAGTTTCGGTGTCAATGGAGATTATGGAAGGTCCGTTGATACTGAAACTCGACCAACTCAATCTCTACCAATTTATGATTTAACTATAATTTTGACTAAGACCTGAGAACGACTAGTCAAACGTACGAATAACTGGGCTTCCGACTTTGTCTGTAACATGTACTTTAGTAGCCAGCCAGTAGCATAAAGCGCGGGAATGTCGGGAGCGCAATGTAGGTGAGCGCTGAAAACAATGAGTCATATCTCGCGCCGACACAGCGTACTCTGCGTGCTGCAAATTCAGGTCAAATGCGGCCTCGTAGAAGGCCATGTGTAACTACGAGTCGGAGTAATGGGAGATGATAAGACTACGCTCCATTACATATTGGCTATAAAAATACATATTCTCTTACAAGAGAATAAGTTTTATGCTGTGTGTTTTTACATATTATCATACTAGCTGGCCCCCGCGACTTCGTCCGCGTTGAAAAGGAAAAAAGTAGCCTATCCTGTGTCCTGTACGTCTAAATGTTTAAGTAACTATAAAGTTTCATGAAAATAGTTAATTCGTTTAAGAGTTATGGAGGAACATACAAACATACATACATACAATGTCTACACTTACAGATTTATTATTTTAATTACTGTACCCGTGCGCCGTATACCTGTTACGCCATCTGTTGGATATTTATGGAACCACAGATAATTATAACAAATTTGTACCCGTTAAAAAAGAAAAAAAATAGCCTATCTTGTGTCCCGTACGACTATATGTTTGTTTAACAAGATTCATGAAAATCAGTTAATTCGTTTAAGAGTTATGTAGGAACATACATACATACGTACAGAAAAAAATACTAAAAATCGTCAATTTAGTTTCAGTATCATGTATAGAGCCTATAAACACGATATCTGAAAACAAAGTAAATTACTACATGACCGACACTAACAGATTTATTATTAGTATTCATTGATGATATGATTATGGATATACTTGTCTTATTGACAGTACGAGGTATAATGGTTGAGTGGTTAGCACACAGTCAGGGGTCGATTCCTGGCTAACATTAGAAATAAATATAAAAAAAAGAAGTTGTGAAAAAAAAAAAACCAACCTATAAAATAATTCCACATTACTTATAAATATGTTATATCAACTACTGTAGAAATAGTGAAAATATCATGTAAAATAATATGAGAGTAATAAAATAGTAGTTTTAGAATATTGAACGAATATAAGTGGAATATCCTTATGTGTGACCAAAACAAACCAAGTCAAATGTTGACTTGACTTGTGAAGTGTGTCTCTTGGCAGATGTCTCTCACATTCACCTAATTGCTGTTAAAATGACAGGAGACTTTCAACAACACACGAGTACAGCGAATTCAGAATACGATTTCATTTATGACCTTCTAAGTAGCGTGAGCAATGTCAGGGGTACAATAAACTTGACCTCTCTTATTTACTGTAAGCAACTTCATTTTGTAAGCAATATATAACTTAACATAGTTTAGGTTTTCTGTCTGCCCTTAATTACCTGTTGTCAAGTGGTCGTAGCCAAAAACTTGTTTGTTAAAACTAATATTTATTTGTTACAAACGATTAGTATTAGGATTCAGGATATAATTTAAAAGTATATTACATGTTACAAAATACAATCGCTCTCCACCTCTCTCTCTTTTTTCTTCTTATCAACCAAGAGGATTTTCTTACGACTCTATTAATAATTATTTAAAGAGCGATAAATCGGCGCTGGCTTCGCTCTGATTAATATAAATATAATCAGTATATCTTTGTAAACGCCTTCAAACTGGAAAAAATAATAATTAAAAATATAAAGTTTAAAATATTTAATTGCTATAATAAAAAGCAACACAAAGTTTTATTTTATTTTATTGTTAGCAGAAGTAAGATTTTGCAACGGTTTTTAGGAGTAGGTTTTGACACTAAATAATATTAGGTAAAACTTGGTAAGTTTTGCCAAAATATAAAGGCTTTGTCCAACATTTGAAGAACCTTGGCTCGCAAGGTTACTGACAAGAGTTCAAATAAATATTGCCCGCATAATTTAGCGGTTCTCGTCATAAAGCAGGCTACATTGTCAGGCGTTTGTCGTCGACTTGCTGGCATACTGCGGCGCTGCTCATCACTCGTCCAAAATATTTATCACTGAACCCATAAATACTCGCTAGTGCATCTGAATAATTGTCTCAACATCAGATGAAGATACACTCACTAAAAACAAAGTACAGTCTGCCACGTTCAAATAATATCGTACCATTTTAATGCTTGCATTCATTACTGATAGATCATGGATAATATTTGCACACAGTACTTCTAAAATTTACAATTATAATGATATATAACATTTAATAAATGGCGAAAAATCAACATTAATATAACGCTGATTGTACTTATTTCCTTGGCATAAATAAGCGAAAATTTTGCACTCGTTCAAATTAGTATGACCTCAGTTACATGTGAGTGTGATTGTATATTGTATTTAACGACTAACTAAGGTTCAACAGCAAACTATATAAAACTTATAAATATTATGAGAAAGTATAGTTTTTCATTATTGCACCTAAACAAAGTTCAACGACCTTGTGGCTCTAGTTAATTAATAAAAAAAAGTCCTTGAAAAACACAAGTAGTGTAGTGCCAACTTCGAATTTTGTCCTCACTTACAAACTAGAGTTAGTTTAACATATAAACTTACTAATATTACCTATTAAATTGAACTCATTAATTTGTCTATGAAATGCTAACTAATTAAAGCAGATGGGAAAAACTATATCTGTCAATAACGTTTCAAAAGTTCAATACTTTGCTGTCTGCTATCCAATATCGAATTCAGTACATGTACAAGCTAATACGGATAACTCATTGGTTAAAAGAACAGTTTATAAAAATTAGTATCAAGTGCAACACCATTTGTGTAATTAATAGTTGACCAATGCTTTCGCGCTCGTATGAAAGCATGGCGGCGCGGCGGACGGCGGCGGTGTGGCGCGGCAAGTAGATTCTTTAAGGTGCGTACTAGTCATGTGTCGTTACGCGTTTTCTGAACAACACAAC